>BSBM01000831.1:8102500-8265000 GCA_027924585.1 Larix kaempferi
GGGATTTAATAACATGTATTACACTAAGGTTTGTTCTAGGTGAGAAAAAATCTATATTTTTTCAATTCTAATGCTTGATAATTTAGCATAGGCATTAGATCTATGAATCTAGAGTTATATTTGTGAATAATTTCTCCTACTAGTTTACATATCTTCAATGTTTGAAATGAATTAGAATGAGTATTTGATTTTGTGTTTTGTGGCTTAAATTCTTTAATAATGACATCCCAGATTTTGAGTCCAGCTATGGCATCAAATAGAAGCAAAACTTTAAAGAAAATATCACTTTCCTAATAACAACAAATCTCTCTCTAATAAATAAATTAGTATGTCAAACATGTTGATAAACAATTGCTTAAATTGATTCAAAATAATAGTATTAATACATCCATATTCCATGAAGAAACTTTGTCATTTTCGTGTGCTTTTATAAACTTCTCAACTTATACCTTCATTTTCTTTATGCCTTAATTTCAAATCAAATTCCAAGTCCCCAACAATTTGGTATAAAAACAAAGCTTTTTACTTCACAAAAGAGGTATAAAATCATACTAGTTGTTCCTTCATATTAATATAAAATATTTATTATGATTAATTATGTTACATATTAATATAAAATATTTATTATGATTAATTATGTTACAGTAGGATACCATACATTTCAGAGAATTACCATATATGAGGTCATAAACTTTCATTGGCATTCATGTGTTTTTCATTTCTTCTTATAAGTGATGATGAACCTACCCACTTGTATAATGTCACAAAGCAATTTCAAGTGATACCAATCATTTGTATCATTGATTATATGGAACTTCAAGTATAAGCATGTTTCAATTCCAATATCATCTTATTATGCAATTTGTTATTAGCCCAAGTATCCACTTATCCACAACTTATGATTTTAAATTTTAGAAATTTTCTATGTTCAGATGCCAACGCTAACAAGTGTTGTGCTTGAGAATATATATGATGAAATTGCCTTGTAGTTCTTTGATATGGATTGTTCTTTTGATATCCAAACACTTCCTTCTACTGCACATGGACATATTGAAATTTAAAATAATTATATTTGGTTTTCAATTTATATAACTCGTGTATTAAGAGAATGTAATTATGTATTTTAGTAAATATAATTTTTTGTTTATGCCTTTTGATGTATTGTAATATATTGGAATATTATAAACATTAAATGTTTATCTCTATGCCATTACACAAGCATCTATCTTTCTAATGAAGTGAAGTCGATTTTCATATACGAATAACATGCATAAACCATAATTTGTTAAAGTTTGGAACAATCTCTTTACTGTGATGAAGTTATCTGTGAATATCATGAATGGAACATTAAATTTGTTGAAGTTTGGAAAAATCTTTTTACACTCATGGGTTATAGGCTCTTGGATTATATAGAGTAAGAATTTTTTATAATATTTATAAAAAATATTAAATTTAGTTATGATAGGATTTTTTCTAATGGAAATAATAGGTATTTGATAATATGGGTAACAAATATCAAAATTAAACTTCTTAAATTCTATTGCTCAATCAATTCATGAATGGAACATTAAATTATTGGAAAAATCTTTTTACACGCATGGGTTATAGGCTCTTGGATTATATAGAGTAAGAATTTTGTATAATATTTTTAAAAATTATTAAATTTAGTTATAATAGGATTTTTTCTAATGGAAATAATAGGTATCTGATAGTATGGGTAACAAATATCAAAATTAAACTTCTTAACCTCTGTCGATAATTGGGTACAACAATTGGAATCCTATTACTCTATGAATCAACTTTCGGAAGCTGAAAAGATCACCATTGCGTCCTTAAAGATGTCAACATCTGTGCACTGTTGGTGGGAGAACCTTTCAACAAAGATGGAGAAAAGCGGAGACCCCATCGACACATGGGATAAATTTTTTGAATACGTCCGAAATGAATTTTACCCACCCAAATACCTTCAACAACAATATAAGAAGTGGCAACAACTAAGGAAATGGAAATACCAATCAGTATAGAGTTACACCGATGGGTTCTATCGACTCATGGCTAGACTTGGCATCCAAGAAGAAGAGAAATTGCTTGTTCTGAAGTACATCAGCGGATTGTCCCAGTACATTCAGCAGGAGATGGAATTTCTGACTGTCAATACGCTCACGGATGGATTCCATTATGCCAACAAACTTGAAACCAAGCAAAAAGGAAAAGCACGCTTTGCGACAAAGCCGACATCAAGATGACCACCCGACAAGAAGGCACTAGCCGACTTCGACAAGTCAAAATCTTCTCATCTGATCCCGCCAAATCCAGATCACAGAAAAAAACCTTTTCAGAAAGGGGAACGTAGAAAACAACCCCCTAACGGGAAATGGTGTGATTACCACCACTCATCTTGGCATGATACGTCTGAGTGAAAAGCTCATAAGACATTTTTGTCAAAAGTGTCGACATCCGACGCGTTCGACAAGATAGTGGAATAACCTGATCCAGACGCAACGACCCTTCTGACATCGACATGGACAACTCCAATATCCTCGACTATTGTCGACAAGGAGGAACGAGAGTGCCTGTTCCATACACGGATATGGGTTCAGAACAATCCATTACATCTCATTGTGGATAACGGTGGCCAAAAGAACTTCATTTCTAAAGATCTCGTGAAGAAACTAGGTCTTGTCACAACTTTGCATCCTCATCCTTAGAACATCGGTTGGATGAAGGATGGACAGGAACTACAGATCACTCGACAATGCAAACTCACCTACTTCATAAATCCTTTTGAAGATGAAGTACTCTGTGACATGGCACCACTCTCCGTAGCCAACACCTTGTTTGGGAAACCTTACTTGTGGGATCTCCATGGAAGTTATCAATCACGACCTCAGAAGGTGATTGTCAGAATCTGAAATCGATGGTACGGCATACCAAAGCGACGAACTACACCAACGATCTCAATGATATCTACTAAACAGACGAAGAAGCTCACCAATCATGCTCAGACGTTCGCATTAATCATGATCAAACCGCAACATTCTAGGAAGACTGTAGCGACAAGTCGAGTCACCGATCGGTGCAGCTCCTGACAGAAGCAGTTATTGACAATGTTCTCGACGAGTATAAGAGTTTATTTCAAGATCTAGACAGAGTACCTCGACATTGCCAGGTAAAACACTCCATTGAACTTGCTCCTGGTTATTCTTTTCCTAATGCATATGTTTACAGAAGATCCATTCTCGAAAATGAAGAGATTCGTAGACAGATCCAAGACTTGATCGACAAAGATCATATCCAAACCAACTCATCTCCTTATGGAATCCCAGTCGTCCTCGTTCCAAAGGAAGACGAGACTTGGCGCATGTGCATCGACTACAGAGCACTCAACAAAATTTCGGTAAAGAATCGCTACCCTCTGCTACGAATAGACGAGCTCATCAACTGTCTAAAAGGTGATAAATTCTTTACTAAGCTCGACCTCAAGTCGGGATATCATCAGATTCCAATCGAGCCCTCAGATCTGTGGAAAACTGCTTTCAAGACCAAGGAAGGATTGTTTAAATGGTTAGTTATGCCTTTCGGCTTAACCAATGCACCTACGACCTTCATGCGATACATGGATAACATTCTTCGACCTTTCATCGACAAATTTTCCATTGTTTATCTCGACGACATATTGATTTTCAGTCGATCATGGGAAGAACATATCGGACAGCTTCAACAAGTCCTCGACACCCTCCAGCAACATCGACTTTACTTGAACATGGACAAGTGCACCTTTGCGATGAACAACATCAAATAGTTGGGGTATGTAATTGAATCTGCAAGCATTCACGTCGATCCAGCCAAAGTTCAGATCCTCAAATATTGGCCCATTCCTCAAAGCATTCAGGAACTAAGAATTTTTCTTGGTTTGGTGAATTTCTATCGACGATTCATACTCGGCTTCAGTCACATAGCCTGGCCCTTGAATCAATTGACGAAGGGAAATGGAAAAACTGTCTTCAAATGGACATCAACACAATAAACAACTTTTGAAAAACTCAAACAAAAGCTCTGCATTGTACCAGTACTTGTGTTACCTGATTTACATCACCCCTTTGAGATTGATACGGATGCATCAGACTATGCCTTGGGCACAGTGATCACTCAGTATGCTCACCCAGTTGCTTTTCATTCCGAAACTTTTAACGACACCATTAGAATATATTTGACGTACGAAAAAGAATTGTACACCATTGTGCAAGCTCTCAAGCAATGGAGGCATTACTTCCTTGGCAAGGAAACGATCATCCTCACTAACCATAAGCCTCTACAGTTCGCTCTAACCCAGTCGAAACTACAAACAACAAGACAACTCAAGTGGATTAATTACCTACAAAAATTCAATTTGGTGATTAAGCATCAGAAAGGTAAAGCTAACGCCACTGCCAATTGTATAAGTAGACCACCCATTACTCTCATTTTCACAGTGATGAGTATGCAGGGTTACAACACGACCACTTGGCCTCAATTATATCAGGATGACATTGACTTTTCACCATTCTACCGACAGCTTCAGACTGACAAGTCGTCGACCTCCGACTACTTCCTGAAAGACACCTTGATAAACAAGCTTGGACAACTTTGTGTACCGACCGGTGAGCATCGACAACAGCTCATTTGGGATGAACACTACAACAATACTGCAGGACACTTTGGAGTAGCAAAGACCCTTTCTATTCTCCAGAAGTATTTCTTTTGTCCTACACTTCAAACCGACGTCAACAAGTACATTCGATCGTGCATGGTTTGTGCCATTGCTAAACCACCTAATCGACGACAGGGATTGTACACACCTTTGCCAGTTCCTAGTCGACCATGGGAATCTATTTATATGGACTACTTGATGAGATATCCTACTACCAAACATCATCATGACGCGATCTTAGTAGCAGTCGACAGATTTTCCAAGATGGCCATTCTCATTCCATGCAAGAAGAACACGACAGCGCAGCAAACTGATCAACTCTTCTTCACACATGTTTGGAAACACTTTGGTTTACTGACAACCATTACTTCTGACTAAGATGCCAGATTCATTAGCATATTTTGGAAGACTCTCTGGAAACAGCTGGACACACGACTGTTACAGCGTAATTTTCCACCTTGTGAGCATCAGCACTCATTGGCCTTCAGTATTCATTTTATTGACTCAGATCCATTATTTTTCCTCCATGAACTCATTGTTCCCCATTTTTGTTCCTGTATGCTAGTTGTTCCACTATAGCCAGCGTATAAGCAGGATGCACCAATGTAGCCAGCATACATCGAGTTAAATGGTAAAAACCATAGAAAAATTACTTTTCACTCCAAAAAGCGGTCTTAGGGTGACCTTTGGCCCTCCATGTACCCCAAAAATGACTCGGTTCAACCTTTCACCTACGTTTGAAAGGCTATATATTGAGATCTTATGGTGCATGGAAGGAGGATAAAGAGAAAGCACTGTAACTCTATTGGATTTTTTCCGTGACTTGAGTCTACATCCATTGATCCTTGTTGTTGTGAACTTCTTATGTTCACCTACCAAAATCCTTCATATTTTGAGTTTTCCATTGCATGGGGGATTGAAGAGGTGGAGGCACAAGTGGAGGGACCTAGTTCTTGGTTCAGATTGGTTGTCGACAAGAGGTTGTATCATGTACTTCTTTTTATTATTAATGGAAATACACATTTTCGCGTCCAATTGATCTTGTAAATGTTGTTTAAATTACATTGGGTTACATTTTCTTGTTATATCATGGACCATGTTATTGATTATGCTAATGTATTTCACATATTATATGCACTTGCTTGTGTTTGTTGTTGAGACTAATCTGCAGGGTCAAGTGTAGAGATTGAAAGCTCAACGGGGATCTACTTCGAACATCCGGTTGAAGGTTGGTCTTATTCTCCATATCTTAGCATTTTCATTTATATAACATTGTTTTGAGAATTGAGTTGATTTCTAGCAGTCATCTGTCTGTTGTGGTTTGCCCCGAGCCATAGGAAGTTTTTCTCCGTAACAGAAATGGCGACTCCGCTGGGGAGGAACCTCCATTTTAGGGATTTTTAGGCATTTTTTCCTTATTTTGAGTTGTTGTTTGTCGAGCTTCTGTGTCATTGACTGGTCATTGGGTTGTGCATTAGATAACTTGATTTTTCTGGGTTGTTTGATTCATTTTTGGCTCAGTTACCTTTCCCTGTACGCGGGTCAGCTTAGTTTATCCTGCGTCTACCCACTACTGTCAGCACAGTAGCCAGTGTACAGACGCTAGTGTTCTTTGAACAATCGCGTACAAATCCGGGATTGTCTTGTTTATGACCTTGGATTGTTGTTGGGTTGGTTCTGAGTATTCCTAAGTCTTAGTAGGCCTATTTCCTGACTGTTCCATGCTCTGTTATTGACCAGAAACTCCTCTTTCTTTAGTTATTGAGCTTTTTGGTTTCCCACCATTTTTTGTTTTTATAGCTCATTAGCTTGGCTGGGTCTTACTGTTTGGATTTTGCTGAGTTTTATGCTTGATACGGTCTGCTTTTTTAACTGAATAGTTTGATTTTGCTTGCATTTTTCATTCCATTTATATTGAAAAAATACAAAAACATTGTTTTGCATTTTCCTTTCATTTATAAGAGAAAATACAAAAATATTTTCTTTATGTTCCTGCATTTTGCATCAGAGTGCTTGTGTTTTCATCTAGGACTTTCTTGTGCATTGAAACTATAAAGAGATTGCATATTTATTTCCAAAAGAACGATTGTATTGATTGTCATATTAGTGGCATGCTTTTTATTAAATAGATGAGTCTAGTTCTTTTTTATTGTGCATACCATTGAGTCTTTTACATCATCAGTTTCATGACCATATCCTTTGAGTAATTACAACCATCAAAATTAATGCTTAATCTTAAAATTGATTAGAAATTATTTTCTCTTTGATAGGGTGCACCAACTAGCATAGGTGATGCAGGAGCATCGATGTTGAGTCAGGAATGCGATTACGTGGTCACCTGTTGTGACTAGCATAAAGACGAACTGTTTTGATGTGGACAGTTTGAGTTGTTTTGTGATAATCTGTTTTGTGTTATCCTTTGGATTCATGCAAGCTGTAAATTGATGCATTGTCTATTTTTGGTATGATAGTACTAGCGGCGAGCCGATACTCCCTGCGTGGAGATCAGGCTAGTTTAGGAAGTCGGCTAAGTAATGATGTAGACCCACCGTTGTGGATTCTGTGAGGTTGCTAGGTTGTTTGGGTGGCTCAAAATGCTGTTAGGGAGCCGAATGCATAAGTAGGGAAGGAGAGCATGAGTTAAGGGTTGGTTGGTCAGCTCTGGATTAGGGGTCACTCTATCGGGAATGCAATTTTCATATTGTCTGTAAGTAAAGTTAGAAGAACTGTGTGTTGAAGACATCTTTCTGTGTAATTGAATCAAGAATGCTTTGAGTTTCTGTCAGTTTGAGCTATGTGCATTTGTGACCTAATTTATGTGTGAAAGAACCTATGTGTTGCATTCATTTGATTTCTATGTGTAGAGAAGAACCTCAATGTGTTTGCAGACTAATCGCCAGTAAATTGTTAAGTAGGATTCTTGTTTGTGTGGAGTTTTCCAAGTATCCAGACGAGGGTCGAGATAGGTTGATCATCCCATGACCAATCGGCCAAGAAATCATGAGGAAGCTAAGTAAATCTAGCTTGTCGAGTTGAATGGATCAGATTTAAACCGAACAGAAGATCGATGACGGAGAAGCGTTGTTCGAGGTGAGGTTGCGCGAAAAATAACCTTCCCGCAAGCTTAAGTGAAGGATTCTTCCTTGATCGTAGATCAGTGGCTGAGATCATATCCACAAAGGATCAACGGTGAAAATAGCATCACAGAAGAGAAGAAGCGCGAGAATTAGCGGCGATGCATTGTGCAAGGACTTTTCAGAGGAGTTAGGTGAGCATCCCGCAACCCGCAATCCGCAAGTTGCTAAAGAAGTATTGCGGAAAGGAGTTTGCGAAGGAGCGTTGCGGAAATACTTTCCGGAGAACGTGAGGAGAACACCCCGCAGCCTGCAACCCACAATTGCGGAAAGATTGTTGCGGAGAAGGAAATTGTAGAAAAACGTCTGTTAACACCCAAAAAGTGCTCACTAGCTCATTTCCCAATTCCCATGACCCATTTGTCCACTTTTTCCACTATTTGAGCCTCTAAAACCTTCAAAAGGTCACCAAAATCCATCTTTTCCCCCTCAAAATATGTAATTTTCCTCAAAAAATACAAAGAACCCTCAAAAGGGGTCCAAAATTCCCAAAAATCAATTAAAAGGGAATAAAAATATAAAATATATTCAAAAAAGGAAAAAGAGGGAAAACAGGAAAATAAACCTAAACCATTTTTATCAATACCATTGGTTTCCTTAAACCACAATGGTATTCTCCATCACCAAAAAGCTATAAAAAGGTGATAGGGGCTCCTCACTATTCATACACATTCATCTTATCCTTATGCTGCCAAATTCTTTCTTGAGAGCCCTTGCCTCCTTTTTGAGTTTGAAGATCTCCATTAGCATCTTGGAGAAGAAGAGATCATTGGAGCTTTAGAGCATCTCACCATTGTAGCTGCTCAAGCTAAACCATCCTTACCCTTTGAGGTAATAGAAAAAATTCAAATTTTTATTTATTTATCTCATGAATCAATTTTGTTTATTGTCTTTAATCTAGAATTATTTAGTTGCACATGTTAGATCAAGATTTACTTTTTACTTCTATTTACTTTCATTGTTTAATCTAAATTGCTACTACAAGTTAGTAGGTGCACACTAGCACATGCTTGGGTGAAAACCCAAGCAACAACGTCGTAGTTGTGGAAAGAGGGTAATCCCGCAAGAAATTGTGGAATGTCATTTTTGAGGGTTTGAGACCCCAGAAGGTTGCGGAAAACCTGTGTTGAAGGTCAGGCCTACGTGGCAGAAGGACTAGGCTGGTTTCTAGCTAAGTCAGGAACTGATTCTAGCGAATCACCCCATATCCTGGAAGGGTGAGGGTTGATTTGGCTGAGGTTGACCCGACGTCCCATCAATAGGTTTAGAGTCTTGGAATAGATCATTGTGAGCTAACAATCCAAGACTATTAAACAAAACATTATGTGTCTGACCAGGGAGTGGTGAAACCCATGGTATACATCAGTGTTCTCAGGAAGCTCTACTCAAACCAGAGTTAAGCACAAGGTCACGGGAGGTTCATTATGTAGATAGCCCTCCAATACTAGCTGAACATGGGAGATATTTCCAGGATTTGTTCGTGTACGGGGGCTCTTGGGGGATTGACCCTCTTGAGTTTCGGGCTTAGCTACCCTTCCCATACGACGGATCCCACCTGCGACTGTCCGCCTGAGCATTGGTTATACGTGGTGGCCTTAGTTTCTTTACTTAGGTATCACATAGGGCATTCGTTGAGGTTATTCTGCGATTGTCCTAAGTCAGATAGGGGTTGGACAACACAGTTTCTGTTGTATAAGGATTTGACCCTGTGCACGCAGTGAAGTCTGGGAGCCCTTATAACTGATTCTGTTACCTCCGGTTATAGTTTGGGAGTCTCAAGCCTCTCCTAGGAGAGACATACCAGCTGTAGTGTCGGGAGGTCCCTTGAGCCAATCCTGTTTGTGTGCATTTAGTTGTAGTTTCTTTAGGTGTGTGCTCTTTGATCGTTAGTTGGCCATTAGGAGGCGTTTTGAATTATTGAATTTTTGGAGTTATCGTGGAGCACAATCCACATCTCCGTCGGTCTCGTCGTTTGGTTGGTCTTCCAGCTAATGAGGTAGCACATCCTTTTTGCAAGAGATGTCGAAGGATCCCTTATGATCCTATTGATACTTTTCACGAGCTTCAAGAAGCTCACATTATGACTTCTGCATCTGGCACTGCGGGAATTCCCGTGACTCCGTCAGGTGATGTCGATGGACACACTGCTCCTTCCACTCCTAGGGGTGGTTGGGAGGGAAGTTCACCCCCACACGTCACTCCTACGGGTTTTAGGTCGAACCCACCCCCAGAGTCAAACCCATTTGCTGGTACACACCACATGGTTTCCGATATGGGATGCCAAATCTTAATGATACAACAATCCCTTCGACCATGACTCTTTTCTCATTTGGTATGCCCATTCTTGATACGAACGCCACATCCACTTCGTCTAGCGGTCATGCTAACTCTAGACTTGGTGTCGGGGGCACTACTCCCTCTGGGGATGGTGCACCCTCTTTTTCTCCATTTCAATTTGGGTCTGGTCATATTCCTTCATCTATTCCACATGTTGGAGGAATACCACCTCCCATCACTACCCCTAATTTCAGTGGGAACACTTCTCATAATACGGCTCATATTCCACAATTTAACCAACATGCTTCTACGCATATACCCATTACTACGACCACATTTGATAACCTGAATGTCCCTCCTAATATGGGAGGTGGGAACATACCCTTTAATTATGGTCATCACTCGACTGCTCCTGCTTCGAATAGCACTTATATGCCCCATAATTATGGTGGTAACCCTTATTACAACACAGCTAGTTCTGGCCCTTATTACAACCCTCCTCACTATGGTGCTTACAACACACATATACCTTTGTACCCTTACACGGGTCAGGTTGGGGGCGGTTATCATCCCTATGGTCATGGTCATGGTTTATATCATCCTTCAGGTCCACAAAGTTAGCCTCTTTTGGGAGCTTATAATCAAGCTCCGCAGCCTCAACTCCCGTTTCTTGCTTGTTTGAATCTACTAGATCTTTCGAAGCTCATGAATGACCCAGTGTGTCATGATCCTACTTGGCCTCCAGTCCCTACCAAGATCCCTTCTGACATTCCAAAGTTCAAAGGGAAGAATGGTGAGGATCCAGGTGATCATGTTACGACTTTTCACTTATGGTGCTCCTCGAATTCGTTAAATCATGACTCTATTCGTTTGAGACTATTTCAACGCACCCTCACGGGGGCAGCCGCGAAATGGTACGTCAAGTTGCCTCGGGGCACTTACAGGGGTTTTAATGAGATAGCCTTGGTTTTTCTAGATCATTTTCAACTGTCGGTTCGCTACGATACTGGCACCGAACTCTTATCTACCTTCCTCCAAGACAAAGCCACACACATATCTGATCACATTCAAGAGTGGCGTCAACTGAAGACGCTTGTGAAAGCCAACATTCCTTTAGAGTTTATATTGGAATGGTTCCTTAAGTCGTTACTTCCTTACGTTTAAAAGGATGTTTCAGTGTTCGGCATTACGACGGAGGAGCAAGCTATATTCAAATCCCAGCAGCTAGACCTAGTCTACGCTTAGTCTAGTATCCTGTACGATATTATTTCTAACACACCGCGCTCACGTCATGAGCCCAAGCGTGTTCCTGGACCACATGCTGATGGCATCGTTGGATCCACGAGTACTTGACCCGTAGATTTGGTTACAAATCAAATGCAAAATTTATCTATTATCCAATCTACCCCCGGACAGGCTCATGCCTCGTCCACTTCCACCCAATCGTCCGATGTTCATTCTATACAATCGGTGAATCCATCAGGTAACCAACAACCTGGTGGAAAGAAGAAGGGGAGAAACAATCGCAAGGGTGGAAACAATGGAAGTAGTAGAAATACTCCTAGAAAGAGAACGCCAACCCTCCTCGGGACAACGGAAATGCTGGTGGGGACCATAAGCCTAGACGTAAGGTGAAATTCCCTTGCAAGCGATGCGGGGAATATCACCTTACCCACTTGTGTCCTCGAATTGAAGAAGCTTCAAAGCATCTTGCACAGAGCCCAACTGTGTTGAAAGATCCCCTTCCGCATCATCAGAATATGGCTTCGAGTGATTTCGTCACTGGCTATGGGACTAACGAAACTTCAACGTCCTCTTCTCATGCCAGTGGCTACAAATGCGTGAACATGGTTAAATCTAAGGTTAGTATTGCTACTCGCCAACGCGATTATGCTGCACCACAACCGAATATGGGAAATGAGCCCCCTCCTACTGACTCTTATTTACATAAGGAGAAGCCCACTGCTATGCCACAGATACCGAAAGGTGTTCTTAAGCGCTCATCGCATAATCCCAATGCCCGAGCCACCCAAAACTACTCCATTGTAGAAGATTTGGGCCAAACTTCATGTGCCATGTCGGCTCTTGAGGTTTTACAGGCATGTCCTTCGTAGAGGAACGCCCTTTTATGTGTTTTGGGATTTCAGGATCAGGGTAGCCCTAACATAATTAAATTTGACACTACCGATATCCAGCCTCGCTTGCCTTATCATGTGGCTTTTCAAGTCCATGTTAGGTGCTTACAGAAAATCGTTAAACGTACAGTGGTTGATGAAGGTGCTTCCACCTCAATGATGTCATTGGATTGTTGGAAAGATCTTGGCTCTCCTCCCTTGTAAAAATATATGACCATGCTTACTATGTTTGATGGTCAGTATTTTAGGCCACATGGTATTCTCCCTTCCCTTGAGGTCCACTTGGGTGGGAAATCTGTGCCTATTGAAGTCGAGGTGGTTGATGCACCCATCGACTACAACCTTCTTCTGGGTAGGAATTGGATCTATGCAATGAAATCGATCATGTCCTCTGTGTTTATAGTTATTTGCTTTCCTCGCGAAGGAAAAATTGTGATGGTTGATCATATAGACTTCTCTAGTTCCAATTCTATAGCATCGTCCGGAACTGTTGTTCCCCAGATCGAAAATTATCAGCCGACAAATGGGAATATTGGTGTAGGATTGTATCCATCCTTGATGGGATCATTCGACTTTGTTGCACCAATATCTTTCATTGGAACCGTTTCCGATAGTGCACCATCCTCATTCAATAATGTACCTTTTCGGACATCGTACTTTAATGATTCGTGGACTTTACCATCCACGAGTTCACCGTCTAGAGACATTTCGAACATTGGAATGGCTATGCCACTATCTGCATCCAAGCTTGCATATCGTGATATTCAGCAAGCCACTGCAGAGCCGGATCTTTCCTCTTCACGGACAGAAGAGTAAGATCCCGTTATGTTTCCCGTGTGTGCAGCCGACTCATCTTGCTCGCATGATTGTCTTGATGGTACTTTGCCTTCATATGAAGCTATCATTGAGGCCATGTGTGGCAGTGAGAGGCCTTGGGAATATTTGCATCATCGCTCTTATTTTCTTCCCAACCTTGATCTTATTGAGCGAGAAGAGTTTAGGACGACTCTTGCCGAGAAGGTTGGTCACCCTGTTGCTCCTTTGGATTCACATGGTATTTACGCGGAGGGGAATATGGCTAATTTATCCCAAACCATAACGATCAACATTTCTCGCACACCCAGAAAGATTGAGAACGTTTATATCAGTGTTGATTGTTCTCCCGATGAGATCTGCATATACACCGTGTTGTTCAAGGAATTTTGGGATGTTTTCTCCTAGTCATATGAGGAGATGCCAGGAATAGACCCTAGAATTGTCGAACATGATATTAATACATACCCTAATGTTAAGTTGGTTTGACAACGACTTCGTGCTGTGAATCCTAGGAAGGTAGTCGCGATTAAGGCAGGGGTCGAGAAACCCCTTAAAGATGGTTTCATCTACCCGGTTCCCCTTACCGAATGGGTGTCAAATCCTATTCCTGTGGATAAGAAGCAAGGAACCATTTGTGTATGCATAGATTTTAGAGATCTGAACCACCCATGTCCAAAAGATAACTTCCCCACTCCATTCATAGATCAAATCTTGGATGCGTGTGCGGGAAGCGAAGTTTTTTCATTTATTGACGGTTTCTCAGGATATAATCAGATCCAGATTAAGCTCGAGGATCAACATAAAACTTCTTTTATATGTCCTTGGGGTACGTTTGCATACTGGAAGATGCCCTTCTGCCTTAAAAACGTCGAAGCTACGTTTTAGCGTGCCATGACCTATGCGTTTCATGACCTTAAGCGTATAGTGGAGGCTTACTTGGATGATCTTGTGCTGGCCATTCTCGTAAGAGAGCAGACCACCCCAAGCACCTCCGCCTCATTTTCAAAAGATGCCTGTATTATAAGATTCATTTGAACCCCAACAAGTGCATCTTTGTCATGCAAATGGGTCTCCTTTTAGGGTTCGTAGTTTCCAAAGAGGGTATAAGAGTCGATCCTCTTAAGGTTGAGGCAATACTTCGGTGTCCTCCCCCACGTAACTTAATTTAGCTTCAGAGCCTCCAAGGGAGATCCACTTTCTTACGACGCTTTATCGTGAATTATGCCAGTATTACCAAAGGTTTCACACGAATTTTGAAGAATGACACTCCATTTATCTGGGATGAGCGAGGCCAGCAGTCTTTCGACGCTTTGAAGAAAGCTTTGGTATCGGCCCCTCTGCTTAGTCCACCCGGCTTTGCTAGAGATTTTTTAATTTATTTGGCTGCGTCTCAAGAGATGATTGGTATGGTATTAGTTCAGGTGGATGATGTGCTCCAAGAGCATGTTGCTTACTACCTTAGTCGAAATCTAGTAGACGTTGAGTTGAGATACTCTCATGTGGAGAAATTGGCACTTGCGACTGTTCATGCAGTCCAACGTTTACCACATTAATTTATGCTTAGGAAAACCACTGTCATAGCACATGTCAATCCATTTCAGTTCGTGCTTTCACAACACGTAGTTGGGGGGAAGTATAATAAGTGGATTTTTATTCTTCAGGAGTTTGATCTTGATTTTGCTTCGGCGAAATCAGTGAAATCCTTGGTTTCTCTGAGCTCATGTCAGATTTCCCGTGACTTGATGAGGATACCGTCCATGAAGACTCTTTTGTGGATGAAAATTTATTCCTCATCGCGTCAACGGACCCTTGGTATGGGGATATTATTATATATCTCCAAACTTTCAAGTTCCCTTTGCATTATTCGCGAGATGAACGATGACGTCTGAGACATCACGCTAAAGACTATGTCATCATCGGTGACACTTTGTATCATCGGAGAAAAGACTCCATCCTACGTCATTGTTTGACTCATGAAGAAGCAGAGTTCATGTTGAATGACAGCCATGGCGGGGCATGTGGTGGTCACTTATCTAGGCTTGCGACAGCCCAACGTATCATGCGAGCAGGTTACTTTTGGCCTTCAATCTTTAAATATTGTATGAACGTTGTGAAGAGATGTCACCCTTGCTAGGTGTTTTCTCAAAATGTACACTTGCATCCTGCGCCCCTTCATCTGGTCATCACCGTTGGTCCCTTCACCAAGTGGTGGGTGGATTTCATGGATTGTAAACCAGTTTCGACTGGGGGGCATCACCATATTATTATGGTCATGGAATACTTTTCCAAATGGGCTGAGGCCATGTCGACCGTAAAATCCGACAGTGCTACTATAGCCCACTTCGTATTTAATTAGATTATCGCTCAATTCAGTATCCCGAAAGATATTGTCACTGACCATGACATTCACTTCCAAAACAAAATGATGGCGGATTTATCACTTAAGCTTGGGTTTCGTCAAGATCATTCATCTTCTTACTACCCCCAAGCGAATGGTCAGGTCGAGGCAATCAATAAGTCCTTAAATACCATTCTCCAACGAACCATCCAGCAAAGCAAGAGTAATTGGCATATCATGTTATATCTTGCTTTGTGGGCATATCGAACCGCAGTTAAGACTGCCACTGGTTTCTCACCATTTCAGGTAGTACATGGTGTGGAGTCTATCTTGCCGATTGAATGTGAAATCCCTTCATTGAAACTAGCCATAGAGCTCTGTCCTGACACCTCAGATGTTGAGCAACGTTTGATCCACCTTGAGTAGCTTGACGAGCAACGTCGAGATTCTGCCGTGGCTATAGATGCCAACAAACGTCGTGTCAAGGTTCAGTATGATAGGTCTCTCCGTCCTAGAAAATATGTTGAAGGTGACTTGGTCCTCTTATATGATCAAGCTAAGCAACCCGTAGGGGTAGGCAATTTTAACCCCATGTGGCATGATCCTTACATAGTGAGGCGTGTCCTTAAGAAAGGATCCTACGAGTTGGAAGACTATGAGGGGAATGCCTTGAAGGAGCCTATAAATGGGCTCTACCTCAAGCAGTATTATGCTTGAGCTTCTAGCTCAAGTTGATACTCTTGTATACTATTGTATAGTTGCTTTTGTACATAGTTTAGATTTCTTTTGGTTGTTCGGATCTACTAATTCGCTTCCTTTTGGTTGACAGATGTCAGAAGAATCTCCTGTGTTCTTGGGATTCGTGGATGGTGCTATCCTTCATATGTAGAGACTCGCTTATGCGGATGGTGCTAGCCATGCTAGCCAACACACAACTCTAATTGTCGACATCTTTCCATCCTCAGACCGACGGACAGATGGAAGTTGTGAATCGCTTGGTAGTACAACTGCTTCACATGTACAACCACATGAATAGATGCACATGGGATGAACGTCTTCCATATATACAGAACAACTACAATCATGCTCAGCATAGCTCTATGGGAAAGAGTCCATTTGAGATCTGTTACGAATTTCAAACCTCAGCTCCTATCGACTTGATCAGCTCCTCGACACAGTCGAACCCTGACACTGACTACCGCCAACAGGAAGTTGATAAAGCCTTGAAGTTTAGAGATCAAATTTGCGACATCCAGAAGCAAGCACAGGAAATATTGCAACGAGCAAATGTGAAAGCTAAGTCCCGACATGAAAAACACCATATTCCTCATTCATTCCAAATTGGGGAAAATGTTTGGTTACATTTCAAGAAGGATCGCTTCACTGGTCCATACAAGAATCTCAAACCTTTGCGATATGGTTCGTACAGTATTATTCGACAGATTGGAGAAAACACTTTCCAGCTCGACATTCCTGCATGCTTGGGTGTGCATCCAGTATTCAATGTGGATCTACTTCGACCTTACCATGCACCACTGTTGGAACATAACGACTTACCGACAACAAAACCTGAAGACATCCATCCAGATGTTCAGGAACCTCTTCCTTGCGACACCATCGTGGGACGACAAGCGAACACAATTCCCTTGTTTCAGGTTGCTAAATTAGGAAAGCTCCCATCCCAAGGAAAGTGGTACTCTGCTACTGAACTGACCAACAAGTTTCCTCACCTGACCGAGCAAACAATTGGGACCATTGATTCTTAAGGAAGGAGGTATGATCCACTCAATAGTTGGAATTATTGTCGGATGCTAACATCGACTGCAACTAGTCATTGACTTTGACACAACTTCGACAAGTTATGAATTCGACATGACTTCGATAAAATCAACAACTTTGAAACGTTCAACAACCTCGACAGTTTCATGACATCGACATGCAACGTCGACTAGAGACTGACGAACTACGACAGATTGTCTCTCTTTCTTCCAGTTGAAAATAACGGTTGAACTTCCTAAACCGTTCTAGCTTCTCTTGTAACTGAACGTAACGAGTAGGCACCCAAGCATTTCAACACTGTCTATATAAGCATGTAACATACAAAAAATTCATAGATCTTATCTATCTTTTTTCCAGAAATAGAGAAGAACGGTTTGCATTCCTGCATATTTTCTGTGTGCATCTGTGTTTATCTATGTAGTGTATTCCTTCTTTGCTTATTCTATTTCTTAAGATTCCACTATAACTGAACTGACTCATTCAGTTGAACTGTTGCCCCCCTCATGCACTTGGGCACGGCTGGATCACTAAATTCCTTGAATGTTATATATGTTGCAAGGTGGGATACGTGATGGATTCCCTACCATATCCCATAGACATAATTCACATCTGATCCCCTACACATCATCTTAAGATAAGATGATAAAGCATCCCTATCCCCTTCATACCTATATTAAATTCCATTTCCAAACAACAAAAGGCCAATTCAATTATGTATGTTACATTTTTTATGTAGTCGAATGCCAAACCCTGCTACATATGTGTTGCTTGAAAAGATCATATTGAGGTTGTTGAGTGAGAGGAAAGTGGCTTTCCTCTTGGTACTCTTTGCAAGTTATGATGTAAATCCTCTCATATCCTCACACAGTTGGATTCTTAGTATAATAGTCAATCCTCTACTTTGCCATTGTTGGTCATTCACATCATGCAAACAAATCATAACTCTATGCAACTAATCTTCCTTTCCATGTTCAAACATCGTGTTAGTGATCATGCATAAACAATGGAATAACCCAGGTTGTTTCCCAAGTGTTTTTAGTGAAAATAAGGGATAATTGGTACACATAATGACAAATATTAAGTTTTATCTACAAAGTTTGATCCAACAATGTAGTGTGTGTGAGACCATTATATTTTCCAGTGCCCATGATTTTGTTGTGCAAGTGTGAAGCATTTTCAACCTAACCTACAACATATGTTTTTTTGCATCTTGATGATCTTTTGAGTGCAAAACTCAACATGTCATCATGTGGGTTGATATAAAACATGTATAAAACATCGTCCTCCAGAATCCAATAGATTATTACTTGTTGAGAATGCAGATCCTGTTGGCTATGATTCTATGAATGAAGTTGTTATTGTGAGGAAATATGATTTGAGTTCTCTGGAGCCGTCTACACATTGTTCTAATCCATTTGTGTATGTCTAGTTGCCAATCCTTGTTTGGAATTTTTAATTTTTGAAGAGAGAGAAGGCATTTATTTGTCATTGAGTAGTTTTAGTATAAGTGTCATACTTTTGAGAAAGTTGATATTAGAAACCACATACTATGAAGTTCTTGGTCAACCATTGGTTGTAGGATTGGTCCAAGCTAAAAGGTCAAACTTAAAAAAAATTGTCTATGAAAGGCCTTATTGGATTAGTCTTGACTGAAATGTTAACCCCGAACTTATTGGGTAAGGTCTAGTGCATTTGTATGTCTTAAAGAGAGGTTAGGTAGTTTCCTGGCATTGATTAGTTCTAGGATAAGTATGTTGCTTTTGGAAAAGTTGAGATTAAAATTTACAACTTGCTAACATATTGGTAAACTCTTGCTTGTGGGATTTGGTCCAAACTAAAATGTGTACCTTAAAAGGAAATCTCTGTGAAAGGCCAAAAAATTCTTACTTATTGGATCAATCCTAAATGAAAAGATCAATACAAGTTATTTTGAAAATATTCTATTGATACGATGAACTACGAAAATCTACATTCTAAAAAAACCCTTACCTACCCAAGATCCAATGCAAAAGGTCAATCCATCAAGATCTAAAACAAAAGGTCAATCCATCTGAATTGTTCCTAAAGGCCTTGATTATTTAGTTGGATGATTTAAAGGTTTACCCTTACATCACCAATTAAGGTTTTGCCTAAAAAGTCAAATTTTTAAATGTGAATAGGTTCTCCTCAAAGGCCTTACTTATTGAATAATTTTTCACATAGAGGTCAACCCTTATTTTATTGGGTAAGGGCCTTCTTGAACAATCAATAGTCAAAATAGTTTACCTTGAAAGATCAATCTTTCAAAGAGTTGGTCCTGAAGGCCCATATTTATTGACTTGGTCTTGATTGAAAAATTCAACCCTTACCTTGTTGGGTAAGGTCCTATATGAAAGGTTAATCCTTGCAAAATGTTGGTGTTGAAAAGCCTTACTTATAAAATTAGTCTAGAGTAAAATATATTACTTATTGAGTTGGTCTTGTCTAAAAGGACAACCCTTTCCACACCGGGTAAGGTCAATCCGTTCCTTTTTGGGTAAGGTCCTACCTCAAACATTAATCCTTCAAGTCATTAAAGGTATTACTTATTGCATTTGTTTTGATTGAAAGCTCAACTCTTACCTTACTGGGTAAGTTTCTGCCTTAAAGTTCTTATTGATTTGACTTGTTCTTCATGGAAGATAGATCAAGCCTATGTTAAAAGGTAAGGAGAGAAAGCTCCTCTTATCCTTGTTTTTACCTTACAAAATGACCACTTCTCTAGGCTAACAATGAAGGAAGCACACTAAACCTCTCTCTGTACTTCTTTAGGAAACAAATCTGACCAACTAGCCTATACTTTGAAGCCAAAGTAATTTCTTCAAACCATAAAGCTTCATGGTCAATTTGTTTATCCAATGTCAAATCAAGGTTATGTTTGTATATGCTTAGTGCCCTCAATAACTGTTTCAAAGATTTAAAAAACTATTTTGAAGGATTGTATATCTAACTTTGATATTCACAAAATATTTTACATTTGTTGAGAGGGGAAACCAATTTGGTTTCTATTTCTTGAAAAAAAAAATCACTGGTTGAGAGGGAAAACCAATTAGGTTTTTATTTCTTGCAAAATTTATTAGGATTTTATTGAGCCCAATCTCTACAATATTTTGTAATCCAACCAAGTTTCAAGCATCAAACCATGAACCAGGACCCAAGTCAAGTGTAAGAGAGCCCATAACATGAGCCCGTGAATAAATATAAAGCACTCAAAGTTCCAAACTAACATTGAGAGACTTAGGTAAATAAACACGTAATTATTTGTTTCCATGATCAATATGTGATAAAATTCCCCAAAGAAAATTAAAAATAAAAACTCACATAAATGCAAAATGTTAACAAATTAAACATAAAAATCACATAAATGCAAACTAACATTGAGAGACTTATGTAAATAAAGACATAATTATTTGTTTCCATGAAGTTTTTTTTTAACATAAATGAGTAATTTGTATTATATATAAAAACAAAATTTTACATAGATAAAAAGCCATGCCAAAAAAGCTCCCAAAGGGGTTTGATTGTAGAATTTTCAAGTTCTAAGTCCAAGTATTCTACTCGAGGTATTCCATTACAAAAATGCCCAGTTTTGTGGCTATTTCCTCTTGTGGAGTAAATCCTAACAAACTGACTACATAGATATTGGCAAAAAAACATAACATATAAGAGAAAATGGATCAAGCCTTGTCATTCTTGGGAGTTTCTTCTTCAATTTCCAGTGGTTATGTCGTAGTTTCCTCCATTGGGGTGTCCTCTCCCTGTTGATAAATTGCAGCACCATTTTCCTCCATTGCCTCTAATTTTGTCTGTATCTCGATCAAAATATCCTTCAATTGCATGAACCTAGTCTCATTCCTCTCATTGTTGTGCATAAATTGTTCTTGCTTCCTGTTCTTCAGGTCCAAGCTTTTCCTCTATATTTCCTCGAACTTGGAGGTCTGGAACATCTTCATTTCCTATAGAATGTGCATAATCTCCCCTTCCTCGCTAGTCTAGACCCAAATTCCCATTTCCACATCTTCCATCCTAGTGTCGATTCTAGAAACTTCAAGTGAGGTCTTCATATTCTCCTCCAAAGCCACGACATAAACTTCATACATGCACCTCATCAACTTCCTGAAGTCGTCCATGTTATTCTTCATGTCCACAATATCCTTTTGCATTCTCTCCATGTCGTCTCCAATAATTCCTTCGAGGGAATGCGATTGTGCTTTGCAAAACTCTGATTTTCTTGCTCACCAGAAAAGAATAAATTATCATAGCTTCTTTTAATATAGAGAGCATTGAACCTCCTTTTGAGCCGGCCAACCTGGGCATAGTCATGCGAAGAGATCGCCAAATCTGGGAGCCATGCATTCCTTGGAGCCATCACATGAGAGACTACACCAAACTCGATTCTAAAAGGACTAGGGGATTGCATGCCGACATAAATAAGGATGTATTCATTAAATATACACCGAAGAAGTATGCCATCTTTCCACCCGTCGATCGAGCCTATACCATTTTTAATTCCTTGTCAATTCCTTTTTTTACCGGGGTCTTCTCATTCTGCTCCCCCTCGCTTGAGGGGTTAGGTTTGTTTTTCACGATTCCTAATAGCATGTTGCTATACCTTTTACTTACCATATTTAACATGCTAACCATTTGGTGGAGGAGGGGGATTTATTGACACTTATTTATCCATATTTTAACCTTTCTCCTTTGTTTTCCAGTCTATCCACCATACTAGTGTTTCATCTTTTGACATGAAAAAATTGGATATTTTCCATGTGAGGAAGAAAGGCCAGAATTATATTTTGCATTCACTCTACTGTCTTGTATTTCCCTGATTTGATTCTTTGCATTTTTTGAATAAGGATCCAAGAGTCTCCAAATACTTGATAGGAATCAATCTGGAATTGAGCAATGATTTATATTCCCTGGGAAAGAGCATCCCATTCGGCCTGATTGTTCATCTTTCTTCCCAGAACCCATGCAAAGGTTTGGATTTTTTTTCCTCTAGGGTAAAAAATGAACCCCCCCCCTGAACCTGCCACCCCTATTTGTTTCCATGATGTAATAAAATCCCCCAAATCAAATTAAAAATATAACCAAGTGTCAAACATCAACTCGTGAACCAAGACCCAAGTTGAGTCTCAAAAGAATCCATAACATGATCCCGTGAGGAAATATAAATCACTCAAAGTGTCAAACTAACATTTAGAGACTTATGTAAATAAACATGTAATTATTTGTTTCCAAGATCAATATGTGATCAAATTCCCCAAAGCAAATCAAAAATAAAAACTCACATAAATGCAAAATGTTAGCACATTAAAAATAAATACTCAAATAAATGGAAAGGGTAACATTGAGAAACTTGTGTAAATAAAGACCTAACATTGAGAGACTTGTGTAAATAAATATGTAGTTATTTGTTTCCATAATCAAAATGTGATAAAATTCCCTAGAGAAAATTAAAAATAAAATACTCACAAACGTTGATCTCAACAACAGTCACAAACCAAACTATGGAACATGGCTATAATATGAACTCAAGTGGAAGCATTAGTGAGCAACATATAGATTAGGATTGCAGAGAATATTCTTTATAAACTTTATATACTATGAATGTCGGATAGTGATAAACAATGCATCCAAGGGAATGTCTGAAAGAATAACCATTGCAGAGGAGGTGTTGATACCATTTAAATGATGATTTGAATATCTTTTCATTCAAGGTTAATATTGTTTGTGGTTACATTTATATCTGGATTGACAATCTTTCAGAGATGTATGGATTCCCAACTATATATTATATTAAACATTTAATTTTATTTATGCAATGGGCGTGGAGGAAGTTGGGAAGAGAGGAGAACTACCAGACAATTTGGATATAAAGGTTTCTCCTCCATGTGCTGAAAGGGTTGTCCAAGTTCCTGATCACAAGGAACACAAAGGACTTACCAACTCTCTACATGCTCAATTAAAAAAAACCGTTGAATTTTTATGTATGTAAAGCATGATCACTAATAAGAACTCTGTCCTAGGGAGGATTTGATCCACATCACAGTTTTCATTATTGTCGGATGCTAACTTCGACACATCTGTGACAAGTCATCGATGTTGACACAACTTCAACAAGTTCTGACTTTGACATAACTTTGACAACTCCGCGACTTCGACATGTTATGCGACCTCACAGTTTCGCGACATTGACATACAACGTCGATCTGAGCCTTGCGACCATCGAACTTTGACAAACTGTCTCTCTGTCTTCCAGTCAACTGTAACAGTTGAACTATCGAATCGTTCTAACTTATTTTGTAACTGGACGTAATGGGAAAGCACCCAAGCGTCTCAGCACTCTCTATATAAGCATGTAAACTATTTTAATATACAGTAAGCATAGAATCAATCGATGATCTCATATCCAGTAATAGAATATCAGTTCGCATTCCTGCATATTGTCTGTGTACATTTGTGTCTTGTCTTTGTAGTGTATTCCTACTTTGCGCATTTTGTTTCTTAAGAATCCGCCATAACAGAGCCAACTCATTCAGTCGAACTGTTGTCCACCTCGTGCTTCCTGGCCATGTGCAGAGAATTGGTATCAGAGCACTCAACTTTGTTCATGCTTAAGTTTGCGTAGACACTTCCAACTAATTTACCGACTTATGCATGTTCAAACATGCTCGAAATCTCAACAATCCAAGCAAACACTACCTCCAGAAATGGAAGAAGAAATAGAAGATAGACATGCAGCCAACGAGACAGCACAACTTATTGAGCAAGAACTGACTCGGCAACGAACTAAAATGTTCACCCAGTTCAATGAAATTCTCATCCGATTTGCTTCGACATCCAGAGTATTTTCGACGAGAACTCACTCCGATAAAATCAACCCCTTCGAAGTGAAAATGAGTTTAGACATACCAAATATTGAAGGAAAGATTGACACGGAATCCGTCGATAATTGGGTGCAACAATTGAAATCCTACTACTCTGTGAATCAACTCTCAGAAGTTGACAAGATCACCATTGTAGCCTTAAAGATGTCAATATTTGTGCACTACTAGTGGGAGAACCTCTCGACAAAGATGGAGAAAAGTGGAGACCCCATCGACACATGGGTAAGTTCGTCGAACACATATGAAAGGAATTTTACCTGCCCAAATACCTCAAGCTGCAGTATAAGAAGTGGCAACAACTAAGGCAATGGAAAGACCAATCAGTACAGAGTTACACCGATGAGTTCTATCGACTCATCGCTAGAATTGGCATCCTAGAAGAAGAGAAATTGCTTGTTCTAAAGTATATCAGTGGATTGTCCCAGTATATTTAGCAAGAGATGGAATTTCTAACTATCATTACGCTTGCGGATGCATTCCACTATGCTAGCAAACTCGAAACCAAGCAGAAGGGAAAGCGCGCTTCACAACAAAGTCGACATCAGGACGACCACCTGACAAGAAGACATCAGCCGACTTCGACAAGTCAAAATATTCTCAGCCAACTCTGCCAAAGCCAGATCACGACAAAAAGACTTTTCAAAAAAGGGAACGTAGCAAACAACCGCCGACCGAAAAATGGTGCGATTACCACCACTCATCTTGTCATGATATGTATGAATGTCAAGATCGGAAGACATTTTTGGCAAAAGTGTTGACATCTGACGCGCTCGACAAGATGGTGGAAGAATCTGATCCAAATGCAACGACCCTTTTGACATCGACATCGATCACTCCAGCAGCCTCGACTATCGTTGACGAGGAGGAACGAGAGCACCTTTTCCATACACGGATATGGGTCCAGCACAACCCGTTACATCTGATTGTGGACAATGGTAGCCAGAAGAACTTCAGTTCTGAAGATCTTGTGAAGAAACTAGGTCTTGTTAACACTCCACATCCTCAGCCTTAAAACATCGGTTGGATGAAGGATGGAAAGGAACTACGGATCACTCGACAATGCAAACTCGCTTACTTCATAAAACCTTTTGAAGATGAGGTACTTTGCGACGTAGCACCACACTCCATAGACGACGCCTTGTTTGGGAAACCTTACCTATGGGATCGCCATGGAAGTTATCAGTCACGACTGCAGAAGGTTGTTGTCAAAATCCAGAATCGATGGTACAACATACCAGAGAGATGACCTACACCAACGGTTTCAATGATATCTACTAAACAGACAAAGAAGCTTATCAATCATGCTCAGAAGTTTGTGTTAATCATGATCAAACCGCAACATTCTAGGAAGAATGCAACAATGAGTCGACTCACCGACCAAAGCATCTCCCAATAGAAGCAGTTGATCGACAACATTCTCGATGAGTATCAGAGTTTATTCCAAGAGATGGACATAGTACCTGAACATTGCTAGGTAAAACACTCCATTGAAATTGCTCCTGGTTCTTCTTTTCCTAACACATCTGTTTACAAAAGATCCATTCTCGAAAATGAAGAGATTTGCAGATAAATCCAATATTTGATTGATAAAGGTCATATCCAACCCAACTCCTCTCCTTGTGTAAGTCCAGTCATCCTCGTTCCAAATAAATACAGGACTTGGGCATGTGCATCGACTACATGGCACTCAACAAAATATCAGTGAAGAATCGGTACCCTTTGCCGCTGAGAGCTCATCGACTGTCTGAAAGGTGCTAAATTCTTTACTAAACTCGACCTTAAGTCGGGATATCACCAGATTCCAATCGAGCCCTCAGATGTGTGGAAAACTACTTTCAAGACCAAGGAAGGATTCTTTGAATGGTTAGTCATGCCTTTTGGATTAACCAACACACCTGCGACCTTCATGCGATACATAGACAACATTCTTCGACCTTTCATCGGAAAATGGGTCATTGGTTACCTTGACAACATATTGATTTTCAGTCGATCATGGGAAGAACATGTCTGATAGCTTCGACAAGTCCTCAACACTCTCCAACAACATCGACTCTAATTGAACATGGACAAATGCACCTTTGCGATGAACATCATCAAATATTTGGGGTATGTAATTGACTCTGCAGGAATTCACGTTGATCCAGACAAAGTATAGATCCTCAAAGATTGGTCCATTCCTCACAACATTCAAGAACTAAGAAGTTTTCTTGGTTTGGCAAATTTCTATCGACAATTCATACTCGGCTTCAGTCACATAGCCTGGCCCTTGAATCAGTTGACAAAGGGAAATGGAAAAACGGTCTTCAAATGGACAACGACACAACAAGAAGCTTTTGAATAGCTCACGCACAAGCTCTGCACTGCACCAGTACTTTTGTTACCTGATTTGCATCAGCCCTTTGAGATTGAGACAAACGCATCGGACTATGCCTTGGGCGCACTGATCACTCAGTCTAGTCACCCAGTCGCTTTTCATTCCAAAAATTTTAACGACACAGTTATAAGGTATTCGACGTACGAAAAATAACTGTATGCCATTGTGCAAGCTCTCAAGCAATGGAGGCATTACATCCTTGGAAAGGAAACGGTCATCCTCATTGACCATAAGCCTCTATAGTTTGCTCTGACCCAGTCAAAACTACAAACAACTCGACAGCTTAAGTGGATTAATTAACTACAACAATTCCAGTTGGTAATTAAGTATCGAAAAGGTAAAGCTAATGCCATTGTTGATTGTCTAAGCAGACCACCCATTACTCTCCTTTTTACATTGATGAGTATGCAGGGATATGACACCACTACTTGGCCTCATTTGTATCAGGAAGACATTGAATTTTCACCAGTCTACCAACAGCTTCAGACTGACAAGTCGTCGACCCCCAACTATTTCCTGAAAGACACCTTTCTATACAAGCTTGGACAGCTTTGTGTACCGACCGGTGAGCATCGACAACAGCTCATTTGGGACGCGCACTATATCAATACTGCGGGACACTTTGGAGTAGCAAAGACACTTTCTATTCTGCAGAAGTATTTCTTTTGGCCTACACTTAAAACTGACGTCAATAAGTACATTCGATCATGCGTGGTTTGTGCCATTGTTGAACCGCATAATCGATGACAGGGATTGTACACACCTCTTCCAGTTCCTAGTCAACCATGGGAATATATTTCTATGGACTACTTGACAGGATATCTTACTACCAAACATCAACATGATTCGATATTAGTAGTAGTTGACATATTTTCCAAGATGGCCATTCTCATACCATGCAAGAAGACCACGACAATGCAGCAGACTACTCAACTCTTCTTTACACATGTTTGGAAACACTTTGGTTTACCCACAACCATTACTTCTGACCGAGATGCCATATTCGTCAGCATATTTTGGAAGACTCTCTGGAAATAGCTGGGTACACAACTCTCATTGTTGACATCTTTTCATCCTCAAACAGACGGATAGACGGAAGTTGTGAATCGCTTGGTCATACAACTACTTCGCATGTACAACCACAAGCATCGATGCACATGGGATGAAAGTATTCCATATATACAACACAGTGACAATCATGCTTAGCACAACTCTACTAGAAAGATTCCATTTGAAATCTGTTACGGATTTCAACCCTCAACGCCTATCGAATTGATCAGCTCCTCGACACAGCCAAACTCTAACACCGACTATAGCCAGTGAGAATTTGATAAAGCTTCGAAGTTTCGAGATCAAATCTGTGACATCTAGAATCAAGCACAGGAAATGTTCCAACGAAAAAACGAGAAAGCTAAGGCCTGACATGGAAAGCATCAAATTCCTCATTCATTCCAAATTGAGGATAAGGTCTGGTTACATCTCAAGAAGGAGCGCTTCACTGGTCCATTCAAGAATCTCAAGCCTTTGTGATATGGTCCATACAGTATTCTTCGATAGATTGGAGAAAACACTTTCCAACTTGGAATTCCTTCCTGCCTGGGTCTGCATCTTGTATTCAATGTGGATCTACTTCGACCATACCATGAACCACTGTTAGAATAGAACGACTTACCGACAGCAGAACCCGACGATATCAATACAGATGTTCAGGAGTCTCTTCCTTGTGACACCATTGTGGGACAACGAGTACACCATACAAGGATGAACACAATTCCCTTGTTTCAGGTTGCTAAATCCAGACAGATCCCAACACAAGAAAAGTGGTACTCTGTTACTTAACTGACCGACAAGTTTCCCCACCTTCATGAGCAAACAATGGGGACCATTGTTTCTTAAGGAAGGAGGTTTGATGCACATCATAGTTGGCATTATTGTCAGATGCTAACTTCGACACATCTGCAACAAGTCATCAACATCGACACAACTTCGACAAGTTTCTACTTTGATAACTCCGTGACTTCAACATGTTCTACGACCTCACAGTTTCACGACATCGACATACAGCGTTAGTCTGCGACTTTCGAACATCGACAGACTGTCTCTCTGTCTTCCAGTCGACTGGAACAGTTGAACTGCTGAACTGTTCTAACTTCTTCTGTAACTGAATGTAATGGGAAATCACCCAAGCATCTCAACACTCTCTATATAAGCATGTAAACTATTGTAATATATAGTAAGAATAGAATCAATCAATGATCTTATACCCAGTAATAGAATATCAGTTTGCATTCCTGCATATTTTATTTGTACATTTGTTTCATGTCTGTGTAGTGTATTCCTGCTTTGCGCATTCTGTTTCTTAAGCTTCCACCACAACAAAGCTGACTCATTCAGTCGAAATGTTGTCCCCCTCATGCTTCCTGTCCATGTGCAGATCAAGATTCAAATTGGCTAAACATTTGAAGAAGTTGGTGATTCCTTGAGGCATAGGAGGATATTTACCTTTTAGTGGTTTTTTAGTGTGATGAGATTCAATTTGGTATCCATGGATGATTTTGAGAGGGAAATACTCATAATTTGATATCAGAATGGCAGTGTTGATACTCAATTATAAGCTCAATATATAGCCTATTTCCAACAAGTAAAAAAATCATCTTCAATCTCATAGCTTTGCATACAAAGATTCAGTTCCAACAATTATGAAGAATGCAATTCCTGTTTTTACAGAATTTAGAAGAAATTGTCAAGCTATGTTATACTTCATTGTATCAGCAAGAACAACTATTTATACAAAATTATGTCATGTGCTTCGTATGATGGAAGGAAATGAGGGTTGGGATTCTAATACATAGCAATTTTTGTCAATTTTTTTATCCAGAATGAAAGCCACTTCTCCATTTAATTGTAAGCAGATGGTTCACATGGGTAAAGATGAGGAAACAAAAAGTGGCTAAAGATCATAAGGGTTTGTTTCAAATGTTTTGGAGTATTAGTCACGTGGCAACTAATGTAACTCAAATTTTTGTTAAGAATATATTGGCTTCTATCCTTGGAAGCTCTGAAACATATTTTGAATATATTAAGGCTTCTACTTCACTTTTTATGCCCTTGGTGAAGGAGTGAGTGAGGAAACAATGAAAAAATGATAATGGGCTTATTGGGGAGATAATTCAATTGCTTTTAGCATCTCAATTTCCTTTCCATTCACCTTAAGTTGTTGCACCTGTATATTTTGAAACAATCAATTGTTATGTGCACTCTGTCCAACTACATGTTGAACATATTCCTTAGGTCCTGTCTGCATTTCTTAATCAAAGAGGTATTCACCATCCAAACCAAGATGTAAGTGGCCGAGTGATTTATCTATTCATGAGGATTGTGAAAGTATCATTATATTTTTTTAGAATTGCAAGCGGAAGAGAGATAATTTTGAAAATTTCAAGTTTCCATGAAACTTCTCAAATGTTGTCAAGTGTCAACTACTATCATTAGAAAAAATTCTAATTCTTCTTGGTTTGCTTGTGTTTTCATATGTAGAACCATACAAGAAGGTTCATCATGTAGCTTTTGAGAGTGATATTCCAAAAAATGTAGCAGGAAAGATATCGAGGAAGGACTTTATTAAATTGGTCTGAATTTTTGGAAGTATAAGTTCTAGTTTCTTGTTAAAGAAAAAATACGCATCACAACTTGTGATTCAGAGTCACATAAATGAGGAAACAACCATTATCTGCAACATCAGATTTATTGAAGCCCGTACAAATGGAACAGAACCCATGTAAATAAAGGAAGTCTTTGGGATTTAAGTAATAGGATTTATTTTTATGTACAACATTTGCAATATTTTGTTGAGTTAGTGCTCTAATTTTATTTTTGTAAGTCTACCTTGCAATTTGTTCAAGTAGAAAGCACCCTTCTACATAATATTGTTGTTTTGGTTCACATTGGTAAAGATAAGGAAGAAAAAGTGGCTAAAGATCGCAAGGGTCTATTTCAATTGTTTTGGATTATTAGTCATGTGGCAACTAATGTAACTCAAAGTTTTGTTAAGAACAGATTGGTTGATATCCTTGGAAGCTTTGAAACATCTTTTGAAGATATTGAGGGTTCTACTTCACTTTTTATGCCCTTGGTGAAGGATTGAGTGAGGAAACAATGAAAACATGATAATGGGTCTATTGGAGAGATAATTCAATTGCTTTTATTAGTTCAAGTTCATTTCCATTCACCTCAAGTTGTTGCACTTGTATATTTGGAAACAATCATTTGTAATGTGCACTCTGTCTAAAAGCATGTTGAACATATTCCTTTGTTCATGTCTACATTTCTCAATCGAAGAGGTACTCACCATCAAAACCAATATGTAAGTGGCCAAGCAAGTTATCTGTTCTAGAGGATTTTGAAAGTATCATTAGAGTTTTTGAGAATTAAAAGCGCTAGCAGAGGAATAATTTTGAAAATTTCAAGTTTCCATCAAAATTCTCTAATGTTGTCAAGTGCCAACTACTATCATTAGCAAACATCGTAATTCTTATTAGTTTGGCTCTAACTTCATAGGTGGCACCATACAAGAAGGTTTGTCATGTAGCTTTTGTGAGTGAGATTCCAAAAAATGTAGCAGGAAAGATATTGAGGAAGGACTTGATTAAATTGGCTTGCATTTGTAAATATATAAGTTTTAGTTTCTTGTTAAAGAAAAAATATTCATAGAATCCTTTGGTTCGGAGTCACATAAAATGAGGAAATAACCATTATCTAGAACATCAGAGTTAATGAATCCCTTATAAATGGATCAGAATCCCTACAAATAAAGGAATTCTTTGGGGTTTAAGTAATAGGCTCTATTTTTATGTACAACATTTGCAATTTTATGTTGAGTCAATGCTCTACTTTTATTTTTGTAAGTATACCTTGCAGGATGTCCAAGTAGAAAGCATACTTATACATAATATTATAGTTTCTCAACCTTTATTTAAGAAAGAAAGAAAGAAATTATTTCTTTCTCTATCCTAAGGCTTGGTAGGGAGTTTAAGAATTTAAATTTAACAAAATTGTGATAATCCATCTCTTCAAGTATGCTTAGTGCCTAGCCCAGTCCATCCACCAAGAGCTAGATAATTTCCAGCAGTTTGGAAACTTTAGGTTCAATTCAAAATTCATCTATCTCATGATTTTCCATCATGAAGACACGTTTTATTCCCTTGATATCGAAGTGTTAAAAAAATATGGATAAAAGAGTCTGATTAGCCTCAAGATAAGAAGCAAGAGCAACAATATTCCACAACAAAAAATGTCTCTAAGCAACAAAATGCTATTATAACTCAGGGCACAACAATTACAACTATGTATGGGAAGCCTCCTAAGGATCCCAATGGTGATGATGAAAAGAATAAATGACATTATGATGATCCCATGAAAAGAACAAGAAGGAAGACACTCTTGAAAGGGAGCTTGAATTGAAGAAGGTAAATCTTGGAGATATTATTGATTTTTATTTATCCCAAGATGAAACTCAAGTATATGACCCATCCATCTCTAGACAAAGACCTTCACTAACCCATATGGCTTAAGTTGGTGTTCCATATCCTGCCTCTACCACTCCAACCTTCTCTTTTACCATCCCTTCCACAACTCCACAATTCATTACACCACTACCTCAAACTCAATTTGTGTGGGGAGATATTTCTCCCACACCTCCTCCTTCATTTATCCATTCATCCAACCCCTCACATCCAAGGGTGAGGTCACCAATGAATGGGAAATTCATGGGTGACCCACTCAACAATCTTGTAGATTTTTCCATTGTTCTATCCATGTATCTTCCTAACCCACTATTAAATCCTTTCAGTTGTGGTCAAGTCCAATACTCTATTTGAAAAATTCTACAACCATGCACAAAGGCATACTATGGACAAGGTGATAAATCCAAGAGGGAAACCGGGAAGTTAACTAGAAAGCAACAAAATAAATCGATACTTCAGTTAAGTCCTTACAAGACTAGGTACTTGATGTCTGCCTATGAGGGAGGAAATTTCTATATTGCTACCATGGAGGCTACTCAAATTCAAGTGTAGGATTCCTCTTGGTGCCAGTGTTACAAGACAATGGGGATATCCCTAAATTTAAAGGAGCTGCATATTGATTTCTCAAGGCAATATTCCATGAAGGGTGACTTTGATGGGTACAACAAAATCTATACTGACTTGTAAATATTGAGGGATGAAAATAAGAGGCTTGAAGAAGAGCTAATAATTTCCAAGACTATGGTAAGCACAAGGTTAGAACCATAAGGGACTTAAAAAATACTAGACTTGAGTTGAAAGAGGTTGAGACTAAGTCATAGGAAATCATAACATTGGAAGAAAATAATCAAGAAGTAGAAGATAAGAAGCTAAGTTGGATAAATATGTTAAGGACCTTAAGACATCACTATGAAAGAAAGAAGTGGGCATGAAAAATCTAAGAGAATAAGGTGATGCTTCCAAGATGTAGTTAAGCAATAAAGTTTCTCTAGGAGAAATTTGGAAAGAGAATATAACATAGCTGGAGAAGAGGCCACTAGAGAATGATAGCGTAGAGGTAGAATGCATCAATATCTATGCAGGAGCCAAGGAGAAGATGGTAGTTTATATTCAAACTCAATTGGACAAAACCCAAGAAAAGGGACTTTAAGCTACTTAGTAAAGAGATAAGGCCTCGAAGGAATTGGCGAAAAGAAAGCAGGCAACAAAATGAATCCAAAAAGTAAATATTAAGAAGAATGAGATGATTCACACTAGGAAGGTTGGCCTAGGATAAAGTAAAGGATGATGTGCCCAAATTGATTCCTTATGTGGATCATCTACAAAATTTGTATGCCAAGGTGGAATAAGTGGACAAATATGTGAAAATTAGGAAATTTGAACATAGTGGCAAGCCACAGATTGCAAACCATGCCATTGAGGAATGTTATAGGCTGGCATATAAATAATTGGAATATTTGGAGATAGTAGACAGGACAAGAACTAGAGATGATGCTAAACAATTTTTTACAATGAATAGGATTTTTCGAGAAGTAGAGGAATGAAGATGGGTTGTCTAGAAGAAGTTCTAGTTACTGAAGTCAAATCTCAAGGATTTCGTTGACCTTTCAAGGAAACAAGATAAGTGTTTCATTTCTTATGCTAGAAAGGGGGTTCTTCTCTCATCATTCTTTGGCTCCGAGATGTAAGAATATTGGTGTACTAGTTTTTTAACTTATAATGTAATATATGAAGCATTTTTCAATATAAAAAGAAAGACAACAAATTCAAAGGACCATGCGTAGATACTAGGATTTAATAGACACAAAAATTGATACCATGCAAGACAAACAAACAAACAAACAAACATGAATGTTCTCTACCTTCCATATTATTTTGCACATAAAATATGAGGCAACCATTGGATTAGTTCTATCACATGAAGAGATAAAAAATCCTAAACAATTGAGGCCAATTGAGGTAAACTATCATAGTGACTATAATTGTAGGAAAAAGCATGATATATAAATAAATGTACAAAGTTAAACAGAACTAGCATTTTCCCATGGTAAATACAATAAAATTTATCCTTTCCTCAATATGCATATTTCCCTTGTGATTAACATTCATCTAATAACATAATAATTCCATATTCATCCAATTGTCAATTATTAAGTTCCCCTTTACAAAATATACATATTTCCTAAGTGGTCAACATTTTGCTAATAAAAGAATAATACCATAGTCATCAATTTATCATTGATGAATAATTTCATAGGTTTGATCGAATTGACTAAGGGATTCAAGAATATTTGATGGAGATAAGAACTGTCAAGAAGAGTTGGAAGGTGAATGTGAGTTGAGAGGAGGATATGATAATTGAACTAATGATCCATCTGCAGATTGGAATCCATCGAACAACAACACGACATACAATTTTACAAATTAAATTGAAATTAATTATTTCTACCAACAACATAATGAGCACGAAATAAGTAGCAACTGATGTTGAAATTTGACGGGTAAATAACCGCCATTTTCCATTTTACATGTCAAAATATTGCCACTTCATAAAATTAAATGTCAATAATGAAGTGTGAATTTTAATTTCACCATTCATTTTGAAGTGCATTTTTATTTTTATAAGTCATTAATATCTGTATCCCGAGCATATGTATATATATATATATATATAATTAGTTATTAGCAATTAAATGTGTATGTATTCTCTTTATATTTCTATTTCTAATATGGAAAATTTGATTTTTGTCATGGTCTCCAAGATAAATCTTCTTTGTCATTACATGTGAGTGGTTTAGTCATTATGTTCATTATTTTTTTTTGTTTATTATATTTTTGTAAACTGTATGAGGCAAGATATGAGATTTCAATGTTTCATATAGCTATTATAAATATTATTTAAAAAAAAAAACTATTATTATGATGGGTAAAATTAAGATTTAACGTTAAATGAAAGGCAATGTTAAAATTAAAACGTTATATAAAAATTTATTGAAACCTTTCACGTCCACACTACAGAGAAGAAACCTTGGAAATTAAACATTTAATCTCGATTGAAAGTTCAAATTGTGGGTCATTTAGGGGAAAAAATTATATAGAGATGAAATCTCTCCCCATTGGCTACGACTTCATGAAATCTGGGTGATTTGTAAGTTAAGAAAACCGTCAAACCACAATCCAGGGGTGAATGAAACTGTATAATCAATTTACAAAGAGGGGAGGGGAAAATGCAAATGTTTAATTAATTTAAAAGGAGGATAGAGGGTGAAATAACTCTAAAATATCTCCATTACTGGAAATCAAGGGCGAATGATTGCTTCAACTCAAATTTCAGTGAGTAAAATGGTTTTTTGCCCTTTGTCTTAAATATGGGTGGGATAATTTTTTCCTAGATATATATAGTTTTAATAAATAATGGGCGATTAAAGAATTCTATTGAAAATTTTTAACCCCGTAATTCGCCCGTTCAAAAAATTTAGCCTCTTAATTTCTCCCATGGATGAAATTTCCCCCAAAACATTGTCCATGCCTATCTTGTTGTATAATGAAAAATGTAAAATCATCTCAAAGGTGATTGCGACCTGACTTTTGGTCGTTGTTGCCAAGCTAGACTTTTTTTTCATAGGAACATGTCATGGGGAAACCCTTAGGTACTTCATTTTGAGGATGGTACCAAAGGTAAACCATCGGACATCAAGTGAGGCCCTTATATAGAAATGCATAGCCACCCAGTGATTTGACCCCGAGACCTTCTACTCACAACTTACAGTACTCAACCACTTGAGCTAGCTCACCGGATCTAAAGCTTATGACATATTTTCTTGGATTTATCTTCAATTGGTCCTTCTCCATGTGGGGTTCAACTTGGAAGTTGTCAGGTGGATAATGAGCTATGTAATTTCATCTTGTTATGTCACTCTAATAAATGGATAGGGGTCAAATATTTTCAAGGATTTTAGGGGATTGTGTCAAGGATGTCTCTCGTACCCTTACCTATTCTTATTCATAGTTGAAGGTTTGAGTCGTGCCATTCACTTTGAACGTCGGAGAAGGAACATTCGAGGAATTTCCTTTGGTGGTCATGAGAAACTAACACATCTCTTGTTTGTTGACGAAAAATTGTTGCTCTTCTTAATTTATATTGAGGAAGGTACACATTACAAACAAATAATTGACTTGTTCCACTAGGAAATAGGGATGGAAAAAAATGTTGAGAAGTTTTTGGTCTATTGTCTGGGAGAATTTTTCCAAGAAGGAATATTTGGGAGAATTTCCTCCCTTACCCTATGCAAATAATGGAGTAGGGTTTGAAGTATTTTGGATATCGTCTTAATCCCAATAATTATGGTAAATCTGATTTGACTTAGCTAATATCTAGGATAGAAAGGAGAATAAATTGTTGGTGTAATTAATGGATTTCTCTCAAGGGGAAATGGATTCAGGAGCAGCATCTGAGCGTTGGAAGAAAAAGGGTTGTAGATACAATTGCAGACACCCCTGGATCTAGTTCTTCTTATCAGTCATGCACATCTATGTGTCGTCATATGGTTCAGCCAAAGGCGTAAAGCTAAGAGTATGTGGTCTCTATTTCCCTCTGTGTTTTTAATTCGCAGTTTATACCTTTTGGTTGTTGTTATCTTTTATGTATCCAGTCGGCCAATAAGTGTTGTAATCTGTTAAGGGGTGTTGATGTATATGTAACTTCGGAATGTATTTCATCTATGTATTTCATATATATTTATTGTACCCTTATAAGAGATGTGTTATTCCTCTATAAGGAAGTGTCGTCATGTGTATTGACAAGTGTCGCAAGTATGTTAACTTGTCGATGGGTTATTAGACCACCATGTGTGGGGTCGCCCCTATTTTATGTAATATGTAATTGATGTACCTAGCTAGACAAGTCGGCCCCATAAGGTCACTGGGAAAATAGACAAGTATAAATAGAGATTGGGAGATCTCTATTTTCATCATTCGGAAACTCACACTTCTCTCACTCATAAAATGGTGCACAAGTGAGGAAGAAGTTGTGGGGTTTTTCACCTTAGGGTTTTCCCCACGGAAACTCTGTGTCTCTTGTCTCTCATGCTTTTGATTCTTGTGATGATTGACATGCTTGTTATGATTGATTTGCATTGATATACTGTACATGTTATTCTCTCAGTTAAGATCCTAGAGTATTGTGAATTAATGCTCAAAATTTAACATGGTATCAGAGCTAACCTGAGAAGAAGACATTGTGCAGTGACAGAAACTAGGGTTTCTTGTTTATTGGGTTTCTCTCCACAGTTTTTGGGAAAGCAGTATAGTATATTGACTCTACTCATCAAGGAGAATCTATCTGTCCAATCAGAATTCAATTCTGAGCATTTTCAGATTTGGCCCTAAAAATTAGGGTTTCCACAAAAATAAGAATTTCTGGAATCTGAAGACATAGCTGGAAGCTCCTTGCAAAAATTGAATTTTAGAGCGTTGGATTGAGATTTTTGGCTGAGTAGATCTCCGGGAAACTCAAACCCTAATTTAGGGCTCTCTCCAGTGAACCCGGGAAGACAAAAAGGCAAATCTAAAGGGTAAAGCTTTGCTGATCTCAAATTATGAATACACCAAGCTAACCAGCTCATCAAGGCGCATCTTTCTATCCTTTCAGAAAGTTGAAATTCACATTTTGAATTTTTAGGGTTTTTTCGACGAACCCTAATCCGGGACCATATCCAGTTTTTAGCAATTCAAGTGGTAAGACCTAAATCTTTTCTATTTCCATTTGAAGTACTCTTTAAAGATGTCTCACCACACCAAGTTTGAGGATAAGCTTGAAGGAGCTGATAACTTCCGAGCCTGGAAGTATAGGATTGGGTTAATCCTGGAAGAGAATGAGTTGGACTCATATATAAAAGAAGACATCCCTATCCCAGAGGATGAAGAGGCTAAGATATTGCATAAGAAGAACTTGGTCAAGGCAAAGAGAATCATTGTTGATTCTATCAAAGACCATCTCATACCCCATGTGTCATCTCTGAAGACACCCAAGGAGATGTTTGACTCCCTAACCAAGTTATTTGAAGGGAAGAACATAAATCGGAAGATGAATCTGTGGAATCAATTGAAAGGGGTCAAGATGTCGAATGGAGAAACCATTCAATCCTATTTCTCCAAGGTCTCTCAGATCAAGGAACAACTTGAAACTGTAAATGAAATGGTGGAGAACGGTGAAATTGTTATGACCACTTTGAATGGCCTGCCTAGGTCATGGGACTCTTTTATCCAAGGGATCTATGCAAGGAAGAAATTAATCTCCTTCAGTAGACTGTGGGAGGAATATTCCCAAGAATAAGAAAGTATTGTGGCAAGAGAAGAAAAGATGGGGAATGAAGATCAAGCCCTCACGGTACACACCAAGAAAGGAAAATCTAAAAGAGAGCCATCCCACTTCAGGAGATCTTCACATCACCATTCTCATAAGGATAAGAAAAATCTTAGATGCTTCACTTGCAATGAGAAGGGTCACTTTGCTTCAGAATGTCCCAAGAACAAAAGGGATAACCACAACAACAACAACTCCAACAAGAAGAAGAAGGGTAACAAAAGAAGGTACCATGCTCATGCTGCTGAAGATGATGAACCTCCAAAGAAGAAAGCCAGGGCAGAAAGTGATGATGACTCATCAAGTGAAGAAGAGTATGTTCTAATCTCTGCTCTCACAGGTACTATCTCCCATGGTTGTAATGATTGGTTAATTGACAATGGGGCTTCTAAACACATGACTGGGTTTAAAGAATATTTTGTAAATCTGTCTGAACATGAATCACCCCATAAAGTGAAACTTGGGTTTGATTATCAATATCCCATCAAAGGAAGTGGTGAAGCCTCCTACAACCTAGATTCTGGAAAATCTTTGAAGATGAAGGAAGTCCTTTATGTACCTGGGCTCAAGAAGAACCTACTCTCCATCTCTGCATTGGATGCAAAAGGTATGAGGGTTGCATTTGTGGATGGCCAAGTCCCAATGTGGCCAAAGCGTAAAACAATCGATGATGCAGTAGTGATTGGAGAGCAAGAGGGAGGATTGTATAAATTGAAGGGACAACCTGAACATGCCATGTTGCATGACTCCATGGAGCCAAGTGAAGTTTGGAATACAAGACTTGCACATATGCACTACAGAGCATTACCAATTGCAAGTAAGGCTGTAGAAGGTCTTCCTGAAATCAAGACCAAGCATGAAGGTGTTTGCAAAGGATATGCAAAAGGAAAGAACATTAAGAAGGAATTTCCAAGTAGTGAAAGCAAGACAAAAGGCATCTTGGAAATCATCCACTCATATGTATGTGGTCCTATGTCATCCAGTTCTCTGAGTGGGTATGCTTACTATGTCTCTTTCATAGATGACTTCTCAAGGAAGACTTGGGTTTACTTCTTGAAGAACAAAGATGAAGTATTTGATAAGTTCAAGGAATTCAAAACCTTGATGGAGAATCAAACTGATAAGAAGATCAAAACATTCAGATCTGACAATGGTGGAGAATTCACCTCAGGTGACTTCAAGAAGCTTTGCAGTGATTCAGGGATTAAGAGGGAGTTGACTGCTCCTTACAATCCACAACAAAATGGAGTTGCAGAAAGAAAGAACAGAACAATCATGGAAGTAGCAAGGGCAATGCTGCATGACCAGGATCTACCTATGCATCTATGGGCAGAAGCAGCTAGGACAGCTGTATATGTGCAGAACAGAACACCCCACAAGATATTGGACAACAAGACACCAGAAGAGGTCTTCTCTGGTAAGAAACTTGAAGTCAGCCATCTCAGAATATTTGTTTGTCTAGTATACACTCATGTCCCAAAGGAAAAGAGGACCAAGTTAGATCCTTCAGGAAAGAAGGGTATCTTTGTGGGTTACAGTGAAAGCTTGAAGGCTTACAGAATATACTTTCCAGGGTTCAAGAAGATTGATGTCAGTAGGGATGTAACATTTGATGAAATTCAACATTCATCAAATCAAGGAAAGCACCTATCGAAGTTTGTGAAGAACCTAAGGAAACTAGATTTCAAGACACTACCATGACTGAAGCAATTCCAGAAGTTGTTCATGAGATTGAAGATCCGCAAGAACCTGTAGATACACCCTGTGAGAACAACTCTCAAAAGAGGAAACCTGCATGGGCTAGAGAGCTCATTCAAGATGCAAAAAGATTTGGCATTCCAGAAGAAGAACATAGAGCAAAGAAGAGAACTAGATCACATACCAGCTATGTTGCTTTACTCTGTGATATCATGAACAAAGAACCTTCCAATTATGAAGAAGCAGTGGAAAAGAAATAATGGAAGGATGCCATGGTCGAGGAATACCAATCAATAATGAAGAATGATGTTTGGGATGTTGTCCCAAGACCTAAAGAGAATTCTGTTGTGACTTCCAAATGGATCTACAAAATCAAGCATGCTGCAGATGGCAGCATAGAAAAATACAAGGCAAGATTCGTAGCTCGTGGCTTCTCTCAAAAGGAGGGAATAGATTATGAAGAAACTTTTGCTCCTGTAGCCAGGTACACTTCCATCAGAACAGTACTTGCCCTGGCTACAACAATGAAATGGAAAATACACCAAATGGATGTCAAGACTGCTTTCTTGAATGGTGTAGTTGAAGAGGAAGTATATGTGGAGCAGCCACTCGGCTTTGAAATACATGACAGGGAGTCATACATATGCAGATTGAAGAAAGCCTTATATGGCTTGAAGCAAGCTCCCAGAACTTGGTATGGTAGGATGGATAGTTTCCTATCTAGTTTGGGCTTTACCAAGAGTAAAGCGGATTCCAACCTTTACTACAAGGTTGAGGAAGGGAATCCTGTGATTCTACTCCTATATGTGGATGACTTATTTGTAACAGGAGATAACAGATTGATTACAGATACTAAGAGGAAACTTGTTGCCGAGTTCGATATGAAAGACTTGGGAATGATGCACTATTTCCTAGGTATGGAGGTGTGGCAGAGTGCAGATGGGATCTTCCTTGGTCAAGGGAAGTACACAGTAGATATCCTGAAGAGATTCGGGATGTTGGATTGCAAGGCCATGACCAAACCTATGGCTTCGAATCTGAAGCTTCTATGTGATGCTTCATCTGAGCCGGTTGTGTTAGGATATTTAGACACTTAGGAGTTAGTTAAGATCAACTTGTGTAATATATCTGTTAGGGATAGTGTGTTTCTTTAGTATGCATTAGTATGCATTTGTAAATACTTAATCCGACGGTCACGATATGTTCCCAACATAGAGTGATCCGATGGCTCAACTTCTCTTAGATCAAACCTAACCTTGATTCGTGGCTTAACACCCGATTGGTCCATGATCTCTATTTAAAGAGCATGGAGGGTCATTGTTTAGTTGATCGATTATGAGAAGCTCATTTGTAACTTTCTTTCTTTGCATAATAAATTGTCCCGTAGAAGCTATTTGGCCGGGGCCGTGGAGTGTTTCCCTCAAGAGGGTTTAAACCACATCAAAACATTGGTGTGTTGATCTGTGATTTGTTTGTGTGAAGTGGTTGCTCTTGGTGTTCGATCCTTTGGTAGTACCCCGTGTACCCGAACAGGTTGATGTCTCTATGTATCGTCAGATGATTGGGTCCTTAATGTACCTGACGAATACGAGCCCATATATTTGCTTTGCGGTGAACACATTGAGCTAGTTCCTGACGAATCTGAGGAGTGTTCACCTGGTTGCTGTAAAGCATATTCTGAGGTACCTGAAGGGTACAATGGATTATGGGCTCAAGTATGATGTGAATCAAAAGTTTAACCTGCAGGGTTATGTTGATTCAGATTGGGCAGGCAGTGCTACATATAGGAAGAGCACATCTGGGTGTTGCTTCAGTATGGGATCAGGTGTGATCTCTTGGTTTAGCAGGAAGCAGTCCTGCGTATCACTGAGTATAGCTGAGGCAGAGTATGTTGCAGCCTGTTCAGCTAGTTGTGAGGCAGTATGGCTCCGGAAGCTACTGTCTGAGTTATTTGATCTCCCGCTGGAGGCTACTGGTATCTTTTGTGACAACTAGAGTTGTGTGAAGCTGTCTGAGAACCCGGTGTTCCACGATAGGTCGAAACACATAGAGATCAAATATCACTATATCAGGGATATGGTGCAGAGAGGAGCGGTGAAGCTCCTGTATGTTGCGACGGATGAGCAGATTGCAGATGTGCTGACGAAGCCACTAGCCAGAGTGAAGTTCGAGTACTTCAGAAAGAGGCTTGGTGTTCTTCAGATCGACGACACTTCAAGGAAGAAGTGATGGACACATTTGCTGAAGCCATTCCAAGCATGTTGGAAGGAGGATCCTTCACATGGCTGTGGATGTAAGCGTTGGATGATGATCTAAATCCACAAGTGTGGAAAAGTTTTTTTGTTTCGATTTGTGGTTTTTTTTGCAGGAAAAAGGGCAAGCACGCAAACCGAGCAAGACAAGTAAAAAAAAACAAAAAAAAAAAACCCTTCCTCATTCCCATATTTTACATACATTTTAATCTAGCTCACTTGGTTCAAAATTGCTTTATTCCTTAATAGGTATTGATTTCAAGTCTTAGGAAGTTACTTTTAAAAGAAAAAGTGCATGCAATTTCTATTTTCAAGTTATTTTATTGTAAAAGTGCATCTCACTTAAATAATAAAAAATAAAAATACAAGTGAGTCACTTAAGTTTTTTTTATTGTTGCACTATTTAAAAGTAATATCATTGTAAAAGTGAAATCACTTATTTTACAAAAGTGGTTCACTTAAAGCAACTTTCTTGTAAAGTGATTGTCAAAAGGTTCATCTTGGGAAGAGGGGGGTTCCTTTTTTTGCTGGACATTCTCTAGTTGCCACGTCACTTTTGGGGACATCTTCAACAGTTTCTTTGTTCAAGCATAACTTCATCATACAGAGTCAGTTTTCAGTGCCGTTTTTTTTTAAACCGCCTATTTTCTCGAGCTCTTCACATCCAGATTATTGGTTTCTGCTTTTATAGCCATTAATTTACAAATATGGACACCCCTTGTGATATTCTACTTAACAGTTCCAACTATTTCTCATGGAAATCTCGTATGGAGGATGTTCTACGAAGTAGGGGACTTTTCATAATTACCTCAGGGAAAGAAAAAGAACCCACTAATGATGATAAGAAAATAAAATGGGCAAATAGATGTGATGAAGCTCGTGGATTGATTGGGATGTCAATCTCTACTGATTTGCGATTCCACGTATCTGGAATTGATGAACCTAATGCTGCTTGGGAAAAGTTGGAATCTGTGTTTGGTAAATACAATGAAATTCGAGGTAACCAACTCAATATGAGTTGATTTCTTTAAATCTAAGTGACTTTCATGCATTCAATATTATTTATCTAAGTACAAAACTCTTAAACTCTTATGTGCAGAATGTAAGATTGAGAGGGAAGACAAACAATGCATTTATCATATTCTTTCCAAACTTGGACCTGCATATTTTGTTTTTGTATCTACATTTAACTCCATGAAAGCATCCTTGAATGCAGCTAGCTATCAAGAGCCTAGTCTTGAATCCTTTTGTGATTCCTTGATTAGAGAACAAGATAAACTCATTCATCTTAGAATAATCAACAATGCAGATACATCTAGGCAAACCTTATTGTCCCAACAGAAAGAAAAGTCCAAGCCTCCCAAGAAACAAAATTTTCGCAATAATAAGTCAAACAAGGGTCCAAAACCCTCTCAGTCAACTCCTTCTTTAAAAAATGACAAAGGATCCAAGCCAAAAGGCAAGAAGACTGAGCGTCATTGCAACTATTGCGGGAAAGATAATCATGATGAATCTAAGTGTTTCAAGAAGATGGCAGCCTTGGAAGCAGCAATGAAGAAGCACCACATCATCCTAGATTCATCTTCAGAATCTGCCTCTCATGGACATGCACTTTGTGCTTCTGGTTATTCTTATAATGCATCTTCTTCTTCTACTTCAAATGAATGGCTCATTGATTCTGGAGCATCTTATCATATGGCTAAGGATCAAGCCATGTTTTCTACTATGCATGAATGTAACACCAAACAAATATTTGTTGGTGATGATAGATCTCTAAGTGTTGTAGGAGCTGGAACAGTTCCAGTAGATAATGGTCATTTTAGTGATGTACTATGTGTTCCAAGAATTTCCTGCAATTTGTTATCAGTCTATCAGATCACTCATTCTGGTGAAGGTAAAACTGTGACCTTTACACCTCACCAAGTTGTAATCAAGGATTTTAAAGATCCTCAACAGATCCTAGCTACCGGAATTGTTGATGATATTACCAGGTTGTACAAGTTTAACAACTTTGGGTCATCACCTTTCCCTTCAGTTTTTGTTGCTCATAATGATAACTTGAGCAAACTTTGGCATGAGCGATTTGGTCACTTAAATTATCGCTCATTGCAACAACTATGTAAAGAAAATATGGTGACAGGTCTTCCGATGGTATCTTGTAGGGATGGTGTTTGCTTCGGTTGTGTACTCGAAAAACATCATCAGGACAGTTTTGACAAACGTGCCTCTTGGCATGCCTCGGTTCCCTTGGAGCTGGTGCATAGTGACTTGCGTGGTCCTCTTCCATCTGCTTCCTTTTCTGGTTTCAAATATTTCTTAACTTTCATTGATGATTACACCAGACGCACTTGGGTTTATTTCCTAAAACTTAAGAGCGAAGTATTTAACATGTTCTTGGCCTACAAGGCCCTTGTGGAAAAACAATCTGGTCATCAAATTATTAAGTTAAGATCTGACAATGGAGGAGAATATGTTAACAATAAGTTCACTACTTTCTGCACTGAACAAGGCATCCAAAAACAACACATTGTTCCATATACACCACAACAAAATGGTGTAGTTGAGCGGAAGAACCGCACTTTAAAAGAAATGGCTAATTGTATGATCCAATCTAAGGGACTAAGTCTTCAATTTTGGGCTGAAGCCATTAATTGTGCAAATTACATAGTAAATCGCACCCCCACTAAAGCATTACAGGGTATAACACCGGAAGAAGCATGGAGTAAAACTAAACCTGATGTAAGTCACTTCCGTGTGTTTGGTAGTGAAGCATGGGCTCACATTCCGGATGAAAAACGGAAAGCATTGTAGCCTAAAAGTGAAAAGTGCATATTTGTTGGATATTCTGAAGATGTAAAAGGTTATAGACTTGTTCAACCACATTCTCATGATATAATCATTAGAAGAGATGTTAAATTTGATGAAAATCTCTTGGCCTGCGAGCCTAACTCGGCGATTGTGCCATCTTTGGCCTGCGAGCCTGATTCGGCGTTTGTGCCTTCTTCTTCTTCTTCCAACTTCCTTGATAGGTTTCCAACTCCAGTTTCTGATGATGACAGTGAGGATGAAAATCCACCTCCGCCTGCTCATGTTCCTCCAGTTGCACCAGCACAAGTGCTTCCTCAATGGGTCCGTTCAACATGTGAAGCAACTGGTGATCTTGCCGGTGATCCTAGAGATCAACGTCGAACACGTTCTCAGTTTCAGCGAGCCTCTTCTCTTTTGGCTCAAGTTTCCGAGAATCATGATCCAGACACTTTTGCAGAAGCTTCAGGGAATCCAGATTGGGATGCAGCCATGGATGAAGAATATCGTTCCTTAATGGCGAACGATACTTGGGATCTTGTACCTCTTCCAAAAGGAAGAAAACTTGTCAGATGTAAATGGGTCTACAGAACTAAGTATGCACCAGATGGAAGTGTTGAAATACTTAAGGCAAGGTTAGTTTCCAAAGGTTTTTCCCAAGTTGAAGGGATTGACTACAATGAAACCTTTGCTCCCGTTGCAAAAATGAACTCCATCCGCCTTGTTTTTTCCCTTGCAGCCTTACACAACTAGGAAGTCCATCAAATGGATGTCAAGTCTGCCTTCTTACATGGTGATTTACAGGAGGAAATTTACATGGAACAACCTCCTAGCTATGTTTAGAATAACTCTAGCCTTGTCTGCCGCCTTAAGAAATCCTTATATGGCCTTAAGCAAGCTCCTAGAGTTTGGTATGCCAAAATGGATAACTTTCTCCTTGACACTGGTTTTTCTAGATGTCATTCTGACCCCAATGTATGTACCAAGAAAGTAGGACACCATCTCATCATACTTGTTCTATATGTTGATGACCTTATTCTTACTAGTAGTGACCCTAAGCTTATAACCCATGTGAAATCCAGTCTTAAACAAAATTTTGAAATGTCAGACTTAGGACATTTGCATTATTTTCTTGGTCTCCAAGTCCTGCAAACCAAAGAAGGAATCTTTCTTTCTCAGTCTAAGTATGCTTGTGACCTTCTTTGTCGCTTTCACATGGAATATTGTACACCAGCCCCTTCTCCCTTCCATCCTGGAGTCAAACTTTCTGCCACTTGTACTTCACCTGAAGTCGATGCCACCTTGTATCGTCATCTTGTTGGTAGTCTCTTATACTTGACTCATTCCCGTCCTGACCTTTCCTTTGTCGTTGGTCGTGTTGCCTGTTATATGCAGACACCTCATGAAAGTCACTGGAAAGCAGTTAAAAGAATACTTCGATATATTCGAGGTACAGTTTAGTTTGGGATTCATTACAGTACAGGGGGGAAACCTTTGTTGGTTGGTTTCACTGATTTAGATTGGGTCGGCGATCCTGATGATCGAAAGTCTACTGCAGGTTATGTTTTCAATCTGGGATCTGGACCTATCACTTGGGCTTGTAAGAAACAACAAGCTCTTGCTCTTTCTTCAGCAGAAGCAGAATATCGAGCCGCAGTTAATGCCAGTCAGGAAGCTTTATGGCTTCAACAGATCCTTTCAGAGTTTGGATTCGAGCAGCAGCATCCTACTCCACTTTGGTGCGACAATCAAAGTGCCGTCAAGCTTGCCAAAGATCCAGTTCTACATCAACGCAGCAAACACAATGAGCTACATATGCACTTCATCAGAAATCTTGTTCATGATCGTGTTCTTGAAGTGCTCTTTTTCCTTACAGATGATCAAGTTGTAGACATCTTCACCAAGTCTCTTACAGAAGCGAAGTTTTCTAAACTTCGATCTATGTTAGGAGTTCAGGAACTTGTCATTAAGGGGGGATAGGCTCTAATGCCTCCTTCCTTCTCCTAATAGTGTCACTTTTGTAAATCCTTCAATCCTATCCCAAGTTGTTCTTAAGGGGGGAAGTTAGGATATTTAGACACTTAAGAGTTAGTTAAGATCAACTTGTGTAATATATCCGTTAGGGATAGTGTGTTTCTTTAGTATGCATTAGTATGCATTTGTAAATACTTAATCCGACGGTCACGATATGTTCCCGACATAGAGTGATCCGACAACTCAACTTCTCTTAGATCATACCTAACCTTGATCCATGGCTTAACACCCAATTGTTCCATGATCTCTATTTAAAGAGCATCGAGGGTCATTGTTTAGTTGATCAATTATGAGAAGCTCATTTGTAACTTTCTTTCTTTGCATAATAAATTGTCCCATAGAAGCTATTTGGCTGGGGCCGTGGAGTGTTTCCCTCAAGAGGGTTTAAACCATGTCAAAACATCGATGTGTTGATCTGTGATCTGTTTGTGTGAAGTGGTTTCTCTTGGTGTTCGGTCCTTTGGTAGTACCCTGTGTACCCGAACAGGTTGATGTCTCTATGTATCGTCAGATGATTGGGTCCTTAATGTACCTGACGAATACGAGCCCATATATTTGCTTTGCGGTGAACACATTGAGCTAGTTCCTGACGGATCCAAGGAGTGTTCACCTGGTTGCTGTAAAGCATATTCTGAGGTACCTGAAGGGTACAATGGATTAAGGGCTCAAGTATGATGTGAATTAAAAGTTTAACCTGCAGGGTTATGTTGATTTAGATTGGGCAGGCAGTGCTACAGATAGGAAGAGCACATCTGGGTGTTGCTTCAGTATGGGATCAGGTGTGATCTCTTGGTTTAGCAAGAAGCAGTCCTGCGTATCAATGAGTATAGCTGAGACAGAGTATGTTGCAGCCTGTTCAGCTAGTTGTGAGGCAGTATGGCTCTGGAAGCTACTGTTTGAGTTATTTGATCTCCCGCTGGAGGCTACTGGTATCTTTTGTGACAACCAGAGTTGTGTGAAGCTGTCTGAGAACCCGGTGTTCCATGATAGGTCGAAACACATAGAGATCAAATATCACTATATCAGGGATATGGTGCAGAGAGGAGCTGTGAAGCTCCTGTATGTTGCGACGGACGAGCAGATTGCAGATGTGCTGACGAAGCCACTAGCCAGAGTGAAGTTCGAGTACTTCAGAGAGAGGCTTGGTGTTCTTCAGATCAACGACACTTCAAGGAAGAAGTGATGGACACATTTGCTGAAGCCATTCCAAGCATGTTGGAAGGAGGATCCTTCACATGGCTGTGGATGTAAGCGTTGGATGATGAGCATCAGGACGATGTTCGAGTTTCTGCTCTGAATGATCAGTTGGATCATTTATATGTATATGTATGTATGCATCATGTTAGATGCTGAATATGATTAGTTGGATCATTTATATGTATGTACGCATCATGTTGGATGTTGGATATGATTAGTAGGATCATTTGTATGTATTTTGTATATGCATCATGTTGGATGCTTGAACCATGTATCTGTATATGTATCAGGTGGATATTGTGTATGATCAGGTAGATCATGTATGTTGATATATATCAGTTAGATGCATTGTGTGGATCATGTATCTATGTATGTATCAGGTGGATACATTGTATGATCAGGTGGATCATGTATGATGATATGTATCAAGTAGATACTTGGTATGCATCAGGTGGATGCATTATATGATTAGGATGATCATGATGACGAGCTTCAGGATGTTGCTCCAGATGATATGTATCAGGACGATACAATGATGATGATTAGGATGATCATGTGTACATCAAGATGATGTATGTTGAGTATCAGGTTGATACTCTGTGGCCGTGGACAGGTTGTGCAAAGGAAATCCTAGATTTATTCTAGGTCACATCCAGTATGAAAAAGGACTGGCACTGTGTATCACATGTAAGACCTGGGAGATCCTATAGGTTGAAGGTGTGTACCCATGATAGCCTGGGATGATCTTTCGAGGGTTTGTGATAGTGGACCACATGTAAGACCTAGGAGATCCGATAGGTTGGGCTGTGTGCCCGTAATAATTCCTGGGATGCTCTTTTGAGGGTTTGTGGTGGACTGCTACATGTAAGACTTGGGATCCGATAGGTTGGGATGTGTGCCCGTAATGAGTCCTGGGATGCTCTTTCGAGGGTTTGTAGCAGAGGTCACATGTAATCAATCCTAGAGATCTTGTCGGCCGTGCTTAGGCACATAAATGTTCCTGGGATTCTCTTTAGATTTCTTGCCATTCATGCTATGCACATAAACGTACTTGGGACACTCTTTTAAGGTTTTGTGATAGTCACATGTAATAAGTCCTGGAGATATGGACAGGATGAAAAAGGCCTCAGATGCTCTTTAGGGTTCTTGCTAGTCAAGAGACTCTTTTAAGGTTTTGTGATGCACATAATAATTCCTGAGGATTCCATAGTATGGCCAGTGATGATGAAGACCTACAGGTGGTGAGCCTGCATCCAGTATGAAAAAGGATTGGCTCTGTAGAACTTCCTATGACGAGTAGATTCAAAGATTGGTTGAGATAGTAGTAGCAGTGATAGTGACAATGCCGGTACATTGATGACGATGATCCAGAGAAGAAGACTTGTGCTAGCAGATCTGTGTCGAGAAATACCTTCCTAGTTAAGAGGGAGTGTTGATGTATATGTAACTTCAGAATGTATTTCATATATATTTATTGTACCCTTATAAGAGATGTGTTATTCCTCTATAAGGAAGTGTCATCATGTGTATTGACAAGTGTCGCAAGTATGTTAACTTGCTGATGGGTTATTAGACCACCATGTGTGGGGTCGGCCCTATTTTATGTAATATGTAATTGATGTACCTAGCTAGACAAGTCGGCCCCATAAGGTCACTGGGAAAACAGACAAGTATAAATAGAGATTGGGAGATCTCTATTTTCATCATTCGAAAACTCACACTTCTCTCACTCAAAAAGTGGCGCACTAGTGAGGAGGAGGATCATCTGCTACTAGGAGACTATCTTTGTGTATTTTGGTTGTACTTTGGTTGAGCCATTGCTCTCTCTATCTCTGAGGAAGTTGTGGGGTTTTTCACCTTAGGTTTTTCCCCACGGAAACTCTGTGTCTCTTGTCTCTCATGCTTTTGATTCTTGTGATGATTGACATGCTTGTTATGATTTATTTGCATTGATATACTGTACATGTTATTCTCTTAGTTAAGATCCTAGAGTATTGTGAATTAATGCTCAAAATTTAACAAGGGGATGTATGCAAGGTCTAGCTTTAGTTCTGATAAGAATCTGGAAGGAAGTTCCTTTTTGCAATAGAAGTTAGAGAGAAGGTTATGAATAGTAGAGGGGATTTTTAAAGGGATAGCACCATGCCGAGCTACCTTCTCGCCAGCAGAAACTATTGGCGGTCATGTAATTATCTTTTGATGATAATATAATGTTTTTCTCACAAAAAAAAACAAAGTATATAATCCTAATTATATATATAAGTCGTTAAGTTTGATACAATAAATTATACAATGATCATCCAAAGTTGAAAATCGTAAATTCCCTAAAAACTTAGAGCAAGCAAGCAAACAAAAAACAAAAAATACAAACTTAAATAACAACTATCTACACAATCATTAACTAAATAATAAAATTATGTCATCATCGTCGTCATCAACAAAAAAATGATATTGATGATGATGGTGATGGTTATCAATGTCCATTGAGACTAACTTAAGTTTAACACACCATAAGAAGGGTAAGGAATTACTTGGTTTGCTTTAGAATTGCATTTATGTGTTCAAAAAAATGTAAGAGATGGATTTCTAAATCACCATTACAATAAAGATACTTATTACTGTAATAAGTATCTTTCTTCAACTACCAAAATTCCACTCCATACCCTCATCATCATCAGCATCAAAATTTCATTATTGCAATGTAATACATATATTTATTAAACTCCCAAACCTCCACTCCATGCCATCATAATCCTCATAAAAAAATAATATTACAATGTCGTAAGTATTTTTATTAAACTTCCAAAATTCTATCTCATGCCATCATCATCATCATAAAAATAATTGATATTACATTGTAATAAGTGTCTTTATTAAACTCTGAAAACTCCATTTGATGACATCACCATAAAAAAATTGATATTAAAAAGTAAATAAATATCTTTATTAAACTCTCAAAATTCCACTCCATTATAATCATATGACATCACCTATTTGAAGTCTCAAAGTTGGTTTACATTGAGCCTATTCCAGTGGCACCAATCAAAACGAATGGCAGAAGTGGAGGTGCGGGGTTTCAAAATGCTTAGACAAGTTTTTATTAGTAGAGGGTATGCTGGAGGTTTGTGATCACTACAAAACTTGGATAGGGGTGGATGCCTCTTCATATCATAGCCCTATTCTGCTACAACTTGAGGACAAGAATGAGAATACTATGGGGCCTTTCAAATTTAAACATGTTTGGTTAAACGAGGAGGAATTCCAACATCTTAATCCACAGTTAGAAGAGACTTCAATGTCCCAGTTCATCGCAAACTTGAAGCATGTAAAATGTTTAATGGCAACATGGGAAAGAAGAAAATGGTTGTGTGCTAGGTTGCGATTTTGGATATCGAGGAGAATATTGGTAGGCTTTTCTCTCAAAATTCAATGGGATTATTCTCAATAGAGGAACGAGAAGAGATTAGAGGTTTGGAGGAACTAAAATATCATCTTCTAGCTATTGAGGAAACTAGGTGGAGGATGAAAAGTTGTGCTATTTGGTTGGAGGAAGGTGATAGTAACATTAAGTTCTTTCATAAATTTGTAGCACATAGGAAATATTTTACTACCATTTGGGAACTTAATGCGTTAGATGGGTCCAATCTCAAATTCTTTAAAGAGATTTTGGTAGCAGGGCCGAAACCTTGTTCAGAGAGCTGATGCAGACTCATATAGAAACACATATGAGAGTAATTAGATTGTTTCCCAATTTTTTGGACTGGGAATTGAATGACAAAATGGAGGCCCCTATTACAAAGGAATAATTAGGTGCTCATGGGATTTAAGAGGGAAAAAAGTCCAGGTCTAAATAGTTGGGTAGTGGAGTTTTATCTTGGATTTTTCGAAATCCCTAAGAAGTCGCACCCTTCATCCTCTGGTGATTTCAGGCCTGTCTCATTGTATAACCTTTTATATAAGGTGATTGTGAAACTCATTGCTAAAAAAATTAAAGGGGTTCTATCTTCTTGTATTTTTTAAGATTAGTTTGGGTTTTATTTGACAGACTAATCTTGGATGCAATAGGATCTGCCTAAGAGATTCTTGATACCATCATGTTGAAAAATATGTAGGCAATGGTCATGAAGCTTGATTTGGACAAAGCTTACAATAAGGTTAATTGGACCTTCCTCATATTGGTTCTCTTGCAAGTTGGGTTGATTCTTGAGGTAGTCGACTAGATAATGGTATACGTATCATCGACAAATTTCACAGTGCTCATTAATGGATTCACTTCAAGGTTATTCAAAGCCTCGCGGGGGCTAAGACAATGATGAATGCTGTCACCTTTTTCATTCATATTGGTTGTGGAGAGTTTGAGTAGACTTATTTATTCTAGTAGAACAAATGGTTCTACCAAGGGTATTATGATAGCAGATCATGCAAAGTTGACGTGCCTTTTGTTTGTAGATGATGTTTTACTTTTTGGTGAAGGTACAATAAGGGAATAGAGGAATTTTAATCACATCTTAGAGGTTTTTTGTTTAGCCACCGGGATGGAAATAAGCATTAATAAATCTCTTACTCTCTATAATGAATTAACTCCAGAAGTGGAAGCACAGATCCGCCTTTGGTTCTCTTTCAAAGTAGAGTTGGTGAACAATGGACTAAAATATCTTGGTTACTTTTTGAAACCTAATGATTGCAGAGTTGTTGATTGGATGTGGCTTTTCAAAAAAATCGAAGCAAGGATTAGTCGTTGGTATCATAGAGGGTTATCTATTGGTAGAAGACTAGTTTTTGTTAAAGTGGTTCTTGAAAGTAATCTCATTTACTGGTTCTCTCCAGCACATGTTCCAAATAGTATCTTAGAAAAAATTGGGAGGAGATGTTTTAGTTTCATATGGTCTAGTAAAAAACTAAAGGAGAGTGTTCCCCTAGTGAACTGGAAAACCATACCTAAACTAAAAGAGGGTGGAAGATGGAATTTAAGGAACATCTACCCATTTGGTTAGGCATTAGCAGATAAAATTCCATGGTGGTTATTGTTTAATGAAGTCACGTGGGGAAAAATTATAAAGCTTAAATATTTAAATTCTTATTTTGTGGAACAATGGATTAGAATTAAACCTAAGTCTTGCAAGAGAAGATCCATGGGTTTGAGTAGCCGATAATTTCCTCTTATCCCACTATCCAAGGTATCATTTGAAGGATTGTGGTTTCACAAAGCTTGCAAATGTAGGGGTGTATGGTGCACAAGAAATTTGGATGCGAATTTTCCTCTCAAAAGAAGAGTTAGGCACACATGGGGACTTGGAAAATGAATGGAGGGACTCTATCCGACTTCCTTCTCACATTGCAATATTTCTACATGTCAAGGAAGATGAGTTGGTATATACATGAAATAAGGCTTCTAGTATCCTCGGCACAAAATTGGGATACGAAGCTCTTTTCTTAATTTAGTAGAGATTGATAGCAAGTGGTGGTGGCCTATATTATGGAAATGGAAAATTCCTTTAAGGAATTGAATCTTCACATGGATGGTGATGGTGAATAGTATTTTGACCTAGAATAATGAGCAAAGGTGAGGGTTGCAAGGTATCAATAAGAGTATATTGTGTATGGTATATGAAGAGTCAATCAATCATATTTTTGTCTCTTGTCCTTTTGTTGTGCAGGTTTGGAAAGAGGTAATTTAGTCGATGAAGTGTCCACACTCTTGGAACTATGGATCGTTAGAACATTGCACGTGGAACTAGCTGAGGAACTCAAGGTATCTGGCTACATAGAAACTAATCATTATTTGAAGGCAGAGAAGGGAGTCCCGATCTAATTGATCATAATATCCAATATGCATTTATTGAAATGAAGAAGGAATATTCAAGTAATCTTGACAGGCATCGGTTTGCTCCATTTTTAATTGCTTTGTTGCTTGGGGTTATTTCGATGGCACATGTCAAAGGATTCTAGCTATTGCAAAGCTAGTATAGTGTTGCATATTTCTCCAAGTCACTTTTTCTCTTTAAAATTAGGTGTTGTCACTAACACTCGGGATAAATTAATAGGCCTTTGGGTTCTTTTAAACTTTCCCAAAGTAAAAGGAATTCAACATTTACATGTGGTGGGCGATTCTAAGGTAGTTATAGATTGGTTCAAAGGAAAAGCCCAACTATATATTTTATTTCTATTACCTTGACAATACCAAATTCGGGAGCTATCAAATTCTTATGATTATGTTATAATAAAGAACATTTATAGAGAATTTAATATATAGGTTGACGCCGTTTCTGAGGAAGCACTTGCTCTTAATGAAGGTCTCTTAGTATGTAACTTGTTTTAAGGCACAGAGGCATTCACAAAAGTCCATATTCATATATTTTGATGGATGAGTGTAATCTCCAAGATTGTAGGGTTATTATAGTGGGCTCATGTACTTGTTTTGCATAATGGAAAATGTAGTGCTTCGTTGGATATGTTATTTTGAAGAATTTTCTATATGTATTTAGTAGAAAGTGTCAGTATTTGTCTGAAAATTTTGTGATAAATTTGGCTATAAGCTATTAGAGTTTCTCTGATATCTACAACATTCTCTGTGAGCTAGAAAGACTATGTATATTTTAATTTCTTTTGAAATAGTAAATATAGAGTTTTTTTTTCTCGGGAAAAGTATCTTTATTAAACTCCAAAAATTCAGCTCCATTCCATATTCATCATCATCCATGTCTTCATCATCCTCCACTTCCCTGTCAATGAGATCCACCACCACGAGCATCATGAACATCATCAACATATTATCATCATCATATGTGAAATTATGAATAACAAAGAATAAATTTTACTCCTAGTCATCATATTAATAATAAAAATGAAAATGTGTACGAATATCATAAAGAAACTAATATAGCCTTTGAAAACTAACACAAATTAAAATCGTTGGAAATTTCACTAGTTTATCACGTTACTTTTCCCTTATTGTACTCGTTGCACTTGTTACACCAAAACCTCGTCACTATGAGTTATGTGTCCTCTATATGCCCCGATCCCTAAAGTGCCTGGGCTGAAACATCATAAGAGAATTTTTTAGTCTCCCTTTTAACCTTTTGTTGTCACCCCCGACACTCCCTGCTCTGGAAAGGTGCTTCAAGTTCAACTGCACCTTAGCAGACTGTGTCGGTGGCACATGGTGCTCTTGTACAAGGTGCGTTGATCTCCCTTTGACGCAAGTTGTTCTTGTGAAAGGTGCATCGTTGTTGGTTAAAATCGATAAAGAGAAGCTTCGAGCGACTTCTAGAAGCGTGGATGGTGTGGAGACTTATCCCTACATATATGGTAAGGTGGAACTCGACCCCCTTACCTGGTGGCATGATCCCTTAAGCCTCTCCCCTAAATCCTTAACCTCTCCTATCCCTTTAGCCCTATATATATGAACCCCCTCTCCATTGTTAAGGGAGGATGGATAGAGTACCTATATGCTGGTGGAATTTCTCTAGGTGATCCTCTTCATCCATTAGGAGGCTAAGAATTTGATCTTGGAGGCTAGGATTGTTGGAAGGAGGTTATGACGTCAAAGCATCGGTAGTAACATCTCTCTCATTGTACTTCTTATTATTACATCTAATGAAAATTATTTCCATAAACTTGTTGTGTTAATAATTTTTAGGATTAACTTCTTTGACTGATGATCTAGATCAATTCACATCTATGTGATTTTATTACTTGTTTGTTTCCACATGTTTTGTATGGTTTTGCAGCGAAATATTTGAAGATCAGGACTTGGCTCAGCAAGGAGAATGGAATTGCACACTTAAGTTAAGCCATCTCTTTCACTTATCTTGCATTTCAATTGATCTAGGAAATGCATTTGTATTATGTATTCATTTGTTTCTAGATCTAAACCATTCAGACTAGGTAGATCCGTTTGAGTCCACCCTTATAGATTGTCTGTAAACAAATTTGGCGATCATACTGGGGAAAGTAGTCCATGATTTTTTATTTCATTACATTTTTGGTTTCTTTGATTTCTTTCCAATTAGCCTCTAGCCTCTAAGTTGCCTCTTCTTCTTGGATTTGACCATCAAAGAGTCTATGGGCCATCCAGACTTTGTTTAGGATCTTTATTGAGGCTTCTACCTATTTAGTCTTAGAGAGTTTTTTTTATTTGTGTTGCTTATATCCCTCCCAACGCACCTGGGAAATCCATCACCCACGTCACTGTAATTATGACGCACTTAGCCTGTTAGAAGACTGTGTCGCTGACGCTCTCTGGAAGTTTACAGACTGTGTTGCTGACGTGGTTTCCTACTGTGCAGAGCGCGTCATTGGGTCTTCCAATGCTCTGGTGCACCATTGCAGGGCATGTCGCCCTTCATTATTTGGCACTCAGTGTTAAATATTCTCAAAGTTGGTTTTGGCTTGATTTTTGAGTTCTGTGTGTTTGTTCTTCACTGCTACAGAACCTCCTAGGCACAACTTACTTCATCCTTGGCTTATTTTCTGAAGTTTGAGTATTGATTAGAGTCCTAGCTAGTGAAGCGAGTGTATCCCTAATTGTGGGAAATTTCAATCCCCCATGAGCACGCTAAGTAATGTGACTCCTTATCAAGCCATCTGATCTATTCGATCTGACTTCTAGGCCCTCCAATATTTGATTGTTGTGATTTTGCTCAACTTTGTGTGTTTTTGAGATTTTGGGTGATTATTTTTCTTTGAGAGTTTCCAATAAATCAAATTTTGCAATAGCATATTCTCTGATTTTCTGAATATATGTTTGGAAAGGGGCATATTTCTCAGATCTATTGGATACATTGACTAGAAAATCAAAAATTTTCATTATCTTCATTCCAGGCTTGTTTCTCGGAATTGTTGTAGAGTATTTTTATGCTTTGGAGTGAGTATTAAAATATCTTTGAAAAGTTTAAAAGATTATTATTGGCTTGAATTTTCTTGGTTCTGAAAAGTAATTCATCATTTCCTTGAGAATTCTAAGCGCATTTGAGATTTTTCAAAGCATTCCAAAGATAGTGAAAATTCTTGCATTTTTTTATTTTCCTCCAACTTTTGGATCATTATTTTGGAAAATAGGAGTTATTGCTTTCAAAAAAGGAGATTATTCTTTTCATTTTTCCATATATTCGCTTAACTTGAAAAGAGAAAAAGGAAAAAACATTTGGAATTGGTGTGTTATTCATTTTTGTTGGATTGTTGAAAGAGTGCTTCTGAGTCTTTTTGGTTGATTTTGAAAGTATAGAGGTACTTGTTCATTTCATTATCGAAAACAAAAACAATTTCTCCTTAATATATCTAGTTTTCATCGAAGAGAAAAATAAATATCTGCATTTTCATGTAGTTAATATTTGCATCTTTTTAAATTCCAAGTCTGCACCTCATGCATTCACTTAACCGTCAAGATAAAATTTATGGTAGCTTAGGTTAAAATTGTATAGAAACTTGTGTGTTAAGTTAGAGACGTGTTTCGGCGTCTTTAAGAGTGGCAGCTGTCGTCATTTTCCTGCACTACATCCCGAGGGATTGTAGTTCTTCCACATACCAATCGGTATTTCGAACGGCCTTTCACATACCTTCAAGTATATAGAAGGGTACTTCACATAATCAATAGTATATCAGAAGGCTCTTGTCATGCCGTTGTGCATTAGACAGCACCACTACGGATTTGTGCTCCCACGTACCTTGTGTATATTGGGAGACCCTATTAGGATTCCTGAAACCTTCTGAGTTAACTTTTGGTCGCCTTGGCATGGAAATACACCAAGAACATCCCTCGGGGAGATACTATGCACCTACTACCATGTAGTCAAGTTATACGGTCAGGGGTATGGTCCTAATCCTCCCTGGTTAGTGCTCTAAAAAATTGGGTCGACTATAATTGTTGGACCCTATGGTATATCTCGAGTTGTGACACCTTGATAATCCCGTGAGGTTCCAGACCATTGAATCCCACCTACCACATATTTTTTCTTGCATATTTGGATTGAGTAGATCTTGGAGTGTATTTTTCTCTTTTTTGTATAAAAATCTTAGGAGAAAATCTTGTTTCAGCCATTCTGGCTGACCAACCTTTAAGAATATCTCGCAGTATTTTGAACTTGCCACATGAATATCCCCTTACTTAGGAGGAGAACTCGGGAGAAACTATGGATCAACTTACAACATATCTGTCCTATGAAGAAGTCACTTCTACCTTAGAACCGGGAATGAACTATTCACCTCACACAAACCCACCTATCACCGATCCTGTGGGACCTTTGATTGTGGCACAACCTACTTCATATGACACAACTTTTCATCATTCAATGGAAGGGAATTCCAGAGCTATAGACTGGATTTTCAGTCGGCCCCAAGAAGACCCCATATCAACAGCATTTGGTCCAACTGCATCATTTGGGACACTTCTTTAGGCCAACATGTTCCCCATTTTTTGGTTCACTTTCAATGGTGGAAACCCCACCTCGTCGGTTCCCTCGATGGATTCCCTACGATGTCTTTCTCGCACCAATTTACAAGAATATGGAACATTTACGAACATTCGGTAATCAACTTAGATGTCAGAGTTTCCCCTAGGTCCAATTCAGAAGTATCAATTTTTTAACAACATTTACCTATACATTATTTTTCATTTTCTTCACTAGGAATATCAACACCAATCATGTCCACTTATGAGCCAGGCCAACCATGTTTCCGATCGAGTACTCCTCCTGACCATTTGACCGGCTCTACACCTTATTAGATCCCAACCATTGAAGGGAAACCTTCAGCTATTATTAACTACATCACTGGAACACTACCTCCACCACCCCCACCTCAAAATTTGATGGGAGGTTATCATCTACCTATTAGTCAACAGTTAAGTGGAGGTCATCCCTTAGTTAGTAGTCAACCAATGAATTCAGGTCAACCTACTATTAGTGGACACACACCCATGTTGTCCACATGCCAACGAGTGGATTTTTTTCAAATGGGGGGCAACCCCTTGTCAGTGGAAAAAACCTAACTGGAAGATATCACCCAGCTAGGGGACACAACAAGAGCGGAGTAAATTCGTCACATCTGAACTCTAGTATGGTTGGTAGTTATCTCCCAACCGTGGGGAAACCTATGTGGACACATCAAATTGGGGGTCCATCCATTTGGACTCAACCCCATTGGGGCCATACATATCCAGGAAATATTTTTACTGGATTACCATAGCCTGGAAACATGAACACCCCATGGGGGCATCATAATGTTCCACCAATTAGACCTCCAACTGGCGTACCACCCCCACCACCTGTCCCACCTCCTCCCCCACCACCTGTCCCACCTACACCCCAAGGACCCCCATACAACGACGGTGGACCCCCTCACTTTAGAGGAGGACCTCCTTATGGTCCACCTCCTAATCCAGGAGGCCCACCTCCATATGGCCAACCCTTTTCGGGAGGAACTTATAATCAGTCGATTCATGGTCCTATTGGTACTCAAATGCCTTATCAATACTACCAGTTTCCGCAGCCAAACCAACAATTACCATGTCTGGCTACACTTGATCTTCCAAACTTGTCTTGGTTGACTAACGATCCCATTCAACATGGCATAAATTGGCCAATGATTCCTGTGAAGTTACCATCAGATATTCTGAAGTTTGATGGAAAGCTCGGTGAGGACCTAAGAACCACGTTATGAATTATCATTTGTGGTGTTCTTCCAATTCCTTAATGGATGATTCCATCCGTCTGAGTTTATTTCAACGAACCCTTACTAGTACTTCCGCAAAGTGGTACATTGAGTTGCCACCACATTCCTTTGTTGATTTTCGATCTTTAGCTATGTCATTTTTTACTCACTTTTAGCTATCGATCCGCTACGAAACTGGAATGGATATTTTGACTTCTCTCCATCAAACCACATCCACTCACATTTCAAGTCATATTCATGAGTGGAGGAGGATAATACGTCTTATTAAAGCCCCCATTCTGGATCAACTTCTTGTCGATTGGTTCACGAAATCACTACTACCCATCATAGCTAAAGACGTGGCTATGGGTGGGGACGTTATGGAAGAATAATCCATATCTCATGATCAGTATTTAGACCTGGTCTATCCATAAATGTGGCACCTTATATGATATCATTCCTAATTCCCCTCACCCTACATATGATCCAACAAAACCACCTACGGGACCTCATGTCGATGGCATCATTGGTTTTGTTCATACCCAGCCTGCTGCACAATCTGGTGGATCACAGAACCATTATAGCTCGACTCCACCCTCGAAAAAGGCTGGAAACAACACCAAAAAATAACCCAGCCCTGATTCCACTGAAGAAGTGGATTCAGTTCAATCTGCTTCACCTCAAATATATAGTGGTAAAAAGAACAAATGAAAACCTAAAAAGTCTTCTAACCAGCAGGAGCCTAAAAACAATCCCAAAGACAACAAACAAAAGTGGAAGGTTAAATATCCTTGTTTACTATGTGGTGACAATCACTTCACCAAAGAATTCCCACATTGGCAGGAAGTGCAAAAGTTTCTTAAAGGGAACCCCACACCCGCAGTTTTAACTGATACCTTCCCCACACAACAACAAAAAATGGTTGCATAACAACCATCTCCTTCTCACTGATGCGGAGCGAAACAGTCAACTTGTCTACTCGATCACATACATATGACTCTACTTCTGATAAGGAATCTAATAGGGGTAATACTGAAAAAATCCCACACATCTACATCTAGAATTCCTTCCCCTCAAGGTCCTCTCGTCATAGAAAAACCTTTACCGGATTCAGTATTGCATCCACTCAAGAGCACGGTTAGAAAATCCATTTTCAATTCAAACGCTCGAGCTACTGAAAACGACAATATAGTCGAGGACCTAGCACAAGATCCTTGTGCTATGTCGATGCTAGAAGTCTTACAAAACTTTCCAAATCAGCATAAGACCCTGTTATCCACAATAGAAGCTGTAGATCTAGATTCCTCCCACACCATCATGTTCAAACTAGAGTATTTCAAGCCCAAGATTTCCCACTGACTTTCATTTCAAATTGTAACTAACGTCTTTGGGAAAAGCAACCATAATACTGTCTTAGAAGAAGGATCATCTACCTCGGTTATGTCTCTATCTTGTTGGTGAGCCATTGGCTCTCCCAAGCTGAACCGTTCCCCCACCACATTGAAATAATTTGATGGATGTAGATTTCAACCTCACGAGCTATTACAATCTTTGGCCTTCGATTTGGGGGGTAATACTGTTTCCATCAACTTGTATGTCGTCATTTCCCCATTGGTTTATAACTTATTACTTGGTCAAAACTGGTTCTATGCCATGACCGTGGTTGCATCATATGTCTTCCGCATCGTGCAATTTCCCCACCAAGGGAATATTGTCACTATCGACCAATTAGATTTTTGTACACCTAACACCACTACTCATCTTGCAGATAGCGTTCCTATTTTAGGCCACTCTACGTAAATATATGAGAGTGTGGGAGTAGGAATCCTTAAATATTCATCCCTCATGGGATTCTTTCCAACACCAGATCGCCCTACCCATGTTGCCACAGTGAACATGATTTCATCTATCATCCCATCGTCTTCCAACTCGACCAACCAGTGGGTTGTGCCCGATCGTGCTCACTTAGATTTGATTGGAGATGTGATGCCTCTTATCCCTGCAGAAGCTACTTACAAGGCCATTCAATCAACACCCAATCTACCATATGTCCACTCTTCAGTGGCATCTACCTCAGGTTCTCTACCATTACAGTGGACCTCATCCATACCTGATCCTCTACTCCAGGATTTTCATTCCAATGAATCAATCATGGATATTATGAGTGTGGATGAATCCCCATGGGAAGACCTTCACCATCGATCGTCCTTCCTTCAGTCGTTAGATTCATTAGAGAACGCTATTGAAACAATTATTTCACCGGATGTATTTACATAACCTTAGCCTCCTATTCTTATATATGATACAGTAACCGAGGGAAACTTGGCTAACATCACGCCGACCTTTCCAATCGACATATCGGGAAAACCTGGAGTCATGGAACACATATGCATAAGACAAACTTGTTCTCCAGAAGAAGTCACCACTTTCATGGTCTTATTTAAACAATTATGCGATGTCTTTGTATGGATCTACGAGGAAATTACCGAGATTGATCCTGCTATTGTTATGCACGAGATTCAAACATATCCTGACGCAAAACCTGTCCGGCAAAAACTCCTCCCCATGCACCCTAGGAAAACTGCGGCTATTAAGGAATAGATAGAAAATTTGTTGAAGGTTGGGTTCATTTATCATGTTCCCTTAACATATTTGGTCTCCAATGTCGTCCTGGTTATCGAAAAATGGGGAACCATTAGAGTTTTTGTTGATTGCAGGTATCTAAATGAGGCTTGTCCCAAGGACAATTACCCTACCCCATTTATCGACCAAATCGTCGACAACTGTGCCGGAAGTGTCATGTTCTCAATCATGGATGGATTTTCCGGCTATAATCATATTGAGATCCATCCCGTTGACCAACATATGATGGATTTCATCTTCCCATGGGGTACGTTTGCATATCGCAAACTCCCTTTTGGCCTTAAAAATGCCGGTGCTACATTCCAGCGGGCTATGTCGTACGCTATCCACAATGTGAGGATTTTATGTAACCCTACTTAGACGATCTCCCTAATCATTCGAATCATTGTGAATCCACATCGATCATCTGAGGGTTGTATTACTCAGGTGTCGATGATATAATATCTGTTTAAATCCTCATAAGTGCATTTTTTGTGTCGAGTCTGAACGTGTTTTAGGCTTCATCATTTCTAAATATGGGATCTGCATCGATCCCCTCAAGTTGGAGGCCATTGTTTCCTTACCACCACCCACGGATATAACAAAAATTCAAAGTTTGCAAGGGAAGGAAAAATACCTACGACATTTCATGTGCAATTTTGTAGATAAAACATAGGGATACATGTTGTTGTTGAAGAAGGACGTCCCATTCATTTGGGATGACTACACTCAAAAATACTTTGACAACCTTAAACATGCAATCACTCATGCGCCCATGTTACAACCACTGAATTACACCAAGGATTACATACTCTATCTTGCTGCTTCTACTTCCACTATTGCTATGGTTTTAGTACAGGAAGATAACGACGCCCAGGAGCATGTGATATATTACCTTAGCATGGGTCTCAATCACTCTGAATCTCGATATTCACATGTAGAGAAGCTATCTCTCATGACAGACATTTCGATTTAGAAGTTCCACCGCTACATCCTCCTCCGCACTACCACCATTATCGCTGACTCTAACCCCATGTACCACATTCTCACGTGTCAGGTACTAGGGGGAAAATATTCACGCTGGATTGTGATTCTACAAGAATTCGATCTCCAGTTTGAGAAGGCCAAATCAAATAAATCTTTGGTTTTTACAGAACTTATTTGAGACCTTCCTCGTACTGATCAGGAAAATGAGCCCATGGACTCCCTCCCCGATGAGTCCTTGTTTCTCATCAGTACTTCTGACCCGTGGTATGGAGACATCACATTGTATCTCCAAACCCAACGCTTCGCTCCTCAATTATCTCATGATGAATTCCATCGGGTCCGTCACCACGCTAAATATTACCTCATCATTGGTGATACATTGTCGTGGTATCGACTCCATTATCCGGTGTTGCTTAACTCATGAGGAGGTCGAGCATGTTTTGAATGATTGTCGCTCGGGGGCATGTGGCGCTCATCTTTCTGGGATGGCTACAGCCCAAAAAAATTTCCGCATTGGATACTATTGGCCTTCCATATTCAAGGATTGTATCGAAGCAGTCAATAAGTGTCCTCCTTTCCATCTTTTTCATTACAAAGAGCGCTCGCACCCAGCCCCATTACATCGATTTATCTTCGTAGGTCCCTTTTCCAAATGGGGCACAGAATTCATGCATTGTAAGCCTACCTCGGTCGGGGGGCATGGTTATGTCATCGTTGTCGTTGACTATTTCACCAAGTGGGCCAAGGCTATGCCTACATACAAAGAAGACAACGAAACTGCAACACTCTTTATGTTCAACCATATCATTGCGAGAATCAAAATTCCTCAAGCCATCGTCACTGATCATGGATCACATTTCCAAAACAAGATGGTGGATGAACTAAGTGCCAGATTGGGTTTTTGGTATGAAAAATCAAACGGATAAGTAGAGGCCATTAAGAAATTCTTGAAAACCATGATTCAATGTATGGTAGGAACACATAAGTCCAACTAGCATATTATGATTTTTTCATCCCTATGGGAATATAGGACTTTCGTTAAAGCTACCACTAGTTTTACACCCTTTCAATTGGTCTACGGACTAGAGGCAGTATTACCTATCGAGTGTGAGATTCTGTCACTAAACCTCGTTGTCGGACTTCTTGATCTGAACACCACTGCCGAGGAGAACGATTTTTATACTTGGAAAAACTCGATGAAACCCACCATGATGCAGCTCTGGCTAATGAAGAACATAAGAAACGAATCAAGGCCCAGTACAATAAATCAGTGAAACCTTGTATCTTTAACGAGGGTGATTTGGTCCTTACTTATGACCAAAAACACAATAAGATTAGGGCAGGCAAACTTGAGTCCATGTGGCATGGTTCATATGTGGTAAAACGTGTTTTGGAAATGAAGCATATGAACTAGAGGATTATGACAGGATGTCTTTGGGGGAGCCTCGCAATGGGATCTACCTAAAGTGGTACTATGCCTAAATTATTTACGCATCAGTACTTTGTATATATTGTACATGACGTGTGTTTTGTTTGGTGTGACACTTTACTTTTAGTGTGCTAGGATCTTATCATTACGCTTATACCATGTTCTGCCTGGATGTGCAAATGGAAACATGTTTTGGATTCTCAGACGGCGCTATCCAGCACACCCGTAACCTCGCTTCAGTAGCTTAGGTACTCTATTCCCCTACCGACGAACTGATTAGTTCAGGAGGAACTTCCTTAGGGTTTGCAACCAACAATGCCACCGAGTATCATGCTGTAATTGGATTGTTGACCGACGCTTGTTCCTTAGGAGTGGACCACTTTGTTATCTATATTGATTCACAATTAGTGGTATCCCATCTCAACCGTGTCTATGCTATCTATGAACCCATATTACTCTGTCTATTCCTATGAGTACGTCTCTTGGAGAGGTCATTTGAGTCAATTCAATACCTACATATTTCAAGAAACATGAACACAGTTGTTGATTCCCTAGCCAATTTCATATTAGATTGGTACATTGAACATTCATGAACATTTTCATCAAGTATGTATAAAACGACATAACATGTAAACTACTCATAGTCTGTAAGCTAACATTCATAAGATCCCAAATCATCATAGAAGACACGGTGTATAAAACCGCAAAATAGTGTTATATATATATATATATATCATGTACAAAAAGTGGTACTGATACAAAATCTAAAGCCCATAAGCTTTTAGTAGGTCCTGGATACAAAAATCTGAAGCCTATGGATTTTAGTACATATATCATACATAAGAGCTATCCCTTTGGATGCTTGTGATATCAGATAATAGTCCTAGCTACTCGACGGAGCAGCCGACCAAAGCGCCCTAAGACTCCATTTGTATGGCACTAGTAATGATGAGGCAAGTCATCGATGGATATGTCAGGAATATCCAACATTGATCTTTGTAGTTTATCCTCCAGATCGTTTAGCTCATCTATTGCATCCTACTGAAACTTCCATCTCTCGTACCACCCCTCTTCTCTCAATTGAAGAAGAACCTATCGGTTGAGATGGGCCAACATCTGCATGAAAGCATGAAACATCAATACTACTCAAAAACATTAAAAAACAATAAAATTCATAAACACAAAAAGATTTTCATTCTTACCAAGGTCTCCCCACTGCTCCCCCTTAGGAAGAGCTAAGTATGGGTCTCCCCTAAAGTCAGTACTTGCATACGCATAATCCTCAATCATGAGGAGTTGCCCCTGGATCTACCTAAAGAAGGTAGGCCAATAACCAATGGTAGGAACTCTTCCTCCATGGTGGTCCATGACCTCTGACCATATGAGGATCTCGCGGATCAAGATCATCCAACTCTACTTGTGGTCTCAGCAGTGGAACTCGCTCCAAGAAGAACGAGACCACGATGGATCCATATCCAAACTGCTTCAGCTCACCCCTGCGGCACTTGGTGAGTTGTTCCTTTAGATTTGTGAGGATTCCCTCACACTAGTTGAAAACGATCGATGCCATACACTCGATGGAATATAGCATGTTGTCCTTGGTGGCCTGATGAGCAACCCTACTGCTGCCACCCGCTCTATGGTAAAGAGAACAGTCCTCAGGGGTCGACCACAAATATTCTTGACGGGAATTTTCCCAGCAAGCATCTGTGTCCCTGGTGTACAAAATTGTGCCACCAATCTCTCTGTCGACTGGTCACTACCCTGTGTACCGGATAGTGAAATTGGGGCTTCTCGCATGGACAACCCCATTAGGAAATAGATATCTTCCACATCCAAGGTGAGGATGTGGGCACCAACTCGAAAATGTTGTTGATATGGATCCCATAGTCTGATCATGTAATCTAGCAGTTGTACTTGGGCCCTCATGCCCTATACATGAAAGAATTTCAAAAGTCCACATCTTTTCAAAGCATTCATCGAATGTGGATCATGTGTTGCTTGAGCATATTCAATTTCGTGCTCTCGTTCTTTCCATTGGACCATGGTGTTCGTTGAAACCTGCCCAAACATCAAATAAACATCCATTTGAACCTTTTCATAGCTTTGGGTTGGGTCTTTTTGGCCCCACTTTTATTTTTAATTGTGGATCTGCACCGACGCACCCCTCTTTTGCGGACAGTGTGCCGGCGATGCACTTTCTCTATAGGAGAAGCGTGTCAGAGCACCCTTGACGTACTTCCCACGAGTGTAAAGCACAGGGTGCGCGCAATCCCCTTCTAAATGAGTCAAAAAGCCTGAAAAAATGACAACTAAACTAGAAATTGATCCACTAAAAAGGTAAAGAGAAAGGTTGAGTCCTACCTATGACTGACGAGGCGTGAAATAGCTAGTCGTAGCTTCCGCAATCAATGTTTGAAAATCGAGCTCCAAAGAGGTGTTTTCACTATTCCAACTTGGTAAAAAAAATTAGTAAATATTTCTTTACTATTTGATTTTTTATATAAAATAAATAGAATATTCCTTTTTAAATATTTATTTTATGGGTTTTTTTACTATAGTTGGTGAATGTTTTACGTCTTAACACCTTATTTTCAATTCTAACTGTTAGGAACCTGTGTCAACCCTTCTCTTTACTTTGTTAGTATATTGTTGTTGGACGCATATGTTTTGTAAGTCGTCCCATAGTATTATATGTTCCATGGTATTGATCTGTAGTTTGTATTAGCCCATAGTATAATCTGTTCCATGGTATTAATCGATAGTATTGGATGCATATGCTTTGTAAGTCGTCCCGTAGTATTATATGTTCCAAGGTATTGATCCATAGTATTGGCGCATAGACTTAATATATAAGTACGTGCTGAGGCCAATGAAGGCACCGTGAAGTTATTTGTATTGATCTTGCTCAAAGGAGGTTTCCCCCTCGAAGTGGCCTGCAATAAATAAAAGTATTATGTGTTCTAATATATCATGCATTTTATCAATTAATTGTTGCAGGTTCCTCACATATGGTATCAGAGCATTTTCTTGGGCTCGTTGGGTGGAATTTCTTCCCAAAAAAAAATTTGCATCTGTATTTGTTCCTATCAATTGCAGGTTCGGATCTGGGAATAATCCCTATCCGCTTAACTATGGGAAGTACTTGGGCATAAGCCCTAAAACTCATTGTGAGGAGTACCAGAGGAACTCAACGTAACTATCCCATTGAGGGGACCTGCCAGTGAAAAGGGCAACGACCCCTACCTGATTGACTAGTTCACACCCATGAGGTAAACCAAGAGTTGTTGTTTGTGGCAAAGCGGTTATCAGTTTTACATGATTCATTGAGTGAGGGGTACTGCCCCAATACGCAAGTCGTTAGACAACATTGGTGGATGAGTGAATCCCATGAAACTTTAGGAAGTCATGCATACTTGGGGTACATTCCTATTTCCAGCTGATAAATCATAGATTACATGTGTCCAGAACTGTTATCGATCACTTCTGCGCGATTGCAGATCCATTATGTTTCCGATCACACCATATCTTCATTGTTTTCACTTTTTTTCCCTTGAAACTTCACTTCCACTTCCTGAAGCCAGAAATCCCACATTTGTCTATTTTTAGGGTTTACCATAACTTCTTCGATTTTCACCCAATCGCCTTCAAAGTTTTCCACAATGTTCATTTCCTATTTCTGCTTCTTTGTCCCTCTTTGATAAATTTTCCCATTCTTTCACCCCTCTTCTGAAATCCCCATTTTCTGCTTCCCTATCCATTAGAAAGTGTCCAAAACTTAATCAAACCCCAATTACCCATCAGATTTTTTCCCAAATCCAAATTTCCCTTTACTAAAGAAGATTTTGTTTTTGTTTATCTACCCATTCACAAAAAAAAAACTCCTGGTTATGGTTGTCACCTGCACAGGAGCACAAATCATGGAGGAAGAACTTGCATCCCTCAAAAACAAACTCCAAGATCTGGATGAAAAATTTCTCAGCCTCCATCTTCAACATTCAGCCATGAATAGCAAACGATAGCCAAAATATTCTGCAAACACTGGGTTCTCTTCTTCCAGCAATTTCCGTGGGTTGAAGCTTGATTTTCCTCGCTTCAATGGTAATGATCTGACTGGATGGATATACCAGTAAGAACAATATTTCAGTCTGCATAATAATTTTGATGTCCATAAAGTTCCACTTGCATCCTTTCATTTGGAACAGGAATCCCTTCAATGGTATCGTTGGTACATCAAGGCTCATGACGAGCCAAAATGGATGAATTTTTGCCAACTCCTTTTGCAACGATTTGGTCCTAGTGCTTTTAATTGATGACTTCATAGGAGCACTCACTAAACTTATCCAAATTAGCACTGTGAGAGAGTATCAGACAGAATTTGAGAAATTGGCCAATCACACAAAAGGATTGCATGATGAATTCTATAGTGGTTGTTTTTATCAGTGGTCTCAAAGATGAAATCCGCTCAGAGGTTAAAATGTTATGTCCCAACACAATGATGGAATTCCTAGGGTTATCTAAGTTGGAAGAGGACAAGATCACAACCCTACAGCGCTCCAAATCCAATTTTGTTCCATTCAGAAATATGGTTTCCCAACGACCTCCCATCATGCTAGCTCCTTGACCAACTCCTATCAAGCATTTGTGTGAAGCAGAGATGCGGGCACGTAGAGAAAAAGGGATTTGTTATAATTGTGATGATAAATTCACTCGGGGACATAGATGTGTTGAGCAACAGCTCTATCTATTGGATGTGGATTCTCCACCTGCCTATGAACTTGGTGAAGAAGCTCCATATACAATAGATGATCAGGTCGACATTCAACAACCGCCTATTGACACTCTGTCTCCGTACGACCACCAAAAAAATCTCTCCATGCTTTAGCCGGAGTCGCCACCCCACAAACAATGCGGGTCAAGGGTTACTTCAAGAATATCCCTCTTACAACACTCATTGATTTTGGTAACACTCATAACTTCATTGACCCTCGGATCACCAAACAAGCTTATTGTTTTTCCCATCCTTGCTCCAACTTTGAAGTCATGATTTCCAATGGGGGCACCTTACCTTGCAAGGGGAAGTGTTGCAATGTGCATATCTCTATGGAAGATTATAACCTGCGCTCTGACATGTTTTCCTTGTCCTTAGGTGGATGTGATGTGGTTTTGGGTGCTCAATGGTTACGCACACTTGGCCCCATCTTATGGTATTTCTCTTAACTTTGGATGCATTTTTCAGTCAATGGAAAAAAACACACATTTACGGGCTTACAACCAGGGTCTCTCTGCATCACTAGTTCACATCGCCTGGAAAAGATACTTAAGAAGAATTCACATGGTGTCATCGCTCAGCTCCATTCCATTCAGATGCACCCATCAATGGTCTCCACTAATCCCTTGGATCTCCAACACATTTGGGATAGATTTGCAGGTTTCTTTGCTGAACCAGTGGAATTGTCACCTGTAAGAGACCTTTCCGGGAAAAATTTCACCACCTCTACATCTGAGAAGGAAATGATGCCTATTTTGCATGTAGTACAGAAGTCAAATCCATACCTATTAGGGAATTATTTATGCATCAAGACTAATCACCAGAGTCTGAAAAATTTCCTGGAAAAATGGGTCTCCACCCCAACACAACTGAAATGGGTTAGCAAACTCCTGGGTTATGCCTACGAGATCACTTACACAAAGGGTAAGGACAATCTGGTGGCAGATGCTCTTTCTTGCACATTTGATGACCAAGTTTCTCTTTCATCTATTTCTATGCATGTGCCAAATTGGTTGCAATCTGTTCAACAAGGCTATATATTCTATGAACTCCATGCTTCTCCATCGACAGGGCACTCTGGGTTCCTCAAAACGTATGAGCGAGAACAGTGTAACTTCTTTTGGTAGGGAATGAAAAGGACAATTCAATAGATGGTGGCTGAATGTGATACTTTTCAATTCAACAAGGGTGAAATGACACTCCTTATGGGATTGCTCAAACCCTTTCCCATCCCTACACGGATTTGGATAGATATTTCTATGGATTTCATTGAACGGATCTGGTGGTACCATACTGCATCTAAAATGACTCCATATGAAGCAATCTATGGTCAGTCACTGCCAGTTATTCTTCCATACACCCTCATCAGTTCACCAGTTTAGGAAATTGACTCGGTTCTTCGAAACCGCGATCAAATTCTTCACATTTTGCAGGACAATCTTCACATGGAAAGAATTCGAATGCAACAACAAATTGATCAGCACCGTTCTGAGCCCACTTTTCAAGCAGGTGATATGGTTTTTCTTTGTCTACATCCTTCCAAGAAATCCTCCCTGAAACTCAAAGGGATTCATAAGCTCGCTCCAAAGTCCTATGGGCCCTCTAAGGTTCTTCAGAATATTGGGTCTGTTGCTTATAAATTGGAAATTCCTCCTTCTTCCTGCATTCATCCAGTATTTCATGTCTCTTGTCTAACGAAATTTCTTGGCACCAACATCAGAGGACCAACTATTTTACCAAAATTGGATAATGAAGGATCCATCCTTTGGGAGCCGGAGGCCATCCTGAATAGGCGCACTCGCCAGCTTCGCTCTCGATCTATCACAGGGGTATTAATTCAGTGGCACGGAATGCAACCAAAGGATGCTACATGGGAACCACTCCTTCAGATTCAGCATCAATTTCCACATCTAAAGCTTTGAGGACAAAGCTTTTTCTAAGGGGGAGGGGATTTTAGGAACCTGTGTCAACCCTTCTCTTTACATTGTTAGTATATTGTTGTTGGACGCATATGCTTTGTAAGTCGTCCCATAGTATTATATGTTCCATGGTATTGATCCATAGTTTGTGTTATCCCATAGTATTATTTGTTCCATGGTATTGATCCATAGTATTGTACGCATATGCTTTGTAAGTCATCCTGTAGTATTATATGTTCCATGGTATTGATCCATAGTATTGGCGCATAGACTTAGTATAGAAGTACATATTGAGGCCAATGAAGGCACCGTGAAGTTATTTGTATTGAGCTTTCTCAAAGGAGGTTGTCCCCTCGAAGTGTGTCATGTCCCAAATTTTGCATTGGGTCACAATGGCCTAATCCCATTGGCCATATTCATGAGATTTTATCAAATTGATGCTAAAGGTCAAATAATTGCCAAGGAGGAAAATTACTAGTTTCCTAGGTTTGAGGTGGAAGCTTTGGGATTTGGAATAAGGGGGATAATAAATGATGTTTGAACATTAGAATGGAATAAATATTTAATAAAGGAGATAAATAAATATATACACATGAAAATCAAAGTGGCATTCAATCATGAAGACACATGGAGGAAGTGGGACCCACATATGGCTAGATTTTCCCACTACACTTGGCATCATTTTCTCACCAATTCGAATTCAAGGTGAATGGTAACATACTTGGGGGATTTCAAAAGGTATCATTCATGGCATGACTCATCCAAGGTCTAAATATAGAGGAATATTAACACCCGTGGAAGAGGAAGAGGCGATTTGGAGCTAGTGGGACACTTGGGCTAGATTCCCTATCTCTATGACAACAATGATGAAGATGCTATGACACCTATGACACAAATCAGACCTGAAGGCTGACATATGACCTATATGACATGTCAAGGCTAAAAATAGCCTCCAAGAGGACGCTCAAGGGAGTTAGGGCAGCTAAGATGCTTCCACATGTGATTTGGTGGAAGTGGGAGACTAGGAATTGTTGTACAAGTGGCATTCTTTGGAATCTCTTCCCAACTTGAGTTGGCATGAGTCTCTTGGAAGGAATTCGAACCATGGAGGACATTAGAAGTTTATAAAATTCATTAACAAAGAAGAAGAGCATCTTTTTATCATTTGAGAAATTTTCAATTGCATTTGTGAAGAGGGAGAGCTAGTGGATGACTAGTTTCTTGCTTTAGCCAATTTCGAGGGCGAAAGATTCCCATCCAAGTTGGTAATTGGAAAGGCCATTCAGACCTTTCATTTGTAGATTTAATAGAGTCATTTTTTTCAGGTGTAAACTATCGGGCAGATCATGGTTTCTTCTAATGCATCACATTCTCTCAACCATTTTCAGTTTTGAAGGCATATTCTTGCTCCTTGAGGGAGGGCATTTTTGGTGAGCTATTGTACTCTTTGTGGGAGCTTATAATGCCCAATTTATTTTTTAATATGAATTAAATACTCTATTATTCATCTCCATAAATTTTAAGTTTGAAATTCCAAGTAGAAATGTATAAATCTCATTTTTAATGAAAGAACAGTGCCATTTCCCCACTACCTTGTTGTGAACCAATGTAATGTTGATGGATTCGAATGGATAAGTAAAATATTGATGGTTTATTGATGAATTTAATGTTATTGATTTATTATACAATTTTCATGTTTATTACTCAAGCATTTGAAGTCATTTTACTCAGTTAATTTACATTTGGAGAAGATTTGGTGCCATTTCCCCAAGGATCGAACTAGTGATTTTTGCTGCTATTTGGGAGAAGGTTAGAACATAATTAATAACTGATTAATTGTGCATATGAGACCTTAATAATACCCCTGATACATTTCCTACCTATTTTCATAAATTCGACTGGGGTTGGAGGCATTTGGGAAGCCATTTTCAGTATTTACCCCGGGGAGATTTGAACCTCAAATTGCTAGTTAAATTCCATACTTTGTCCAGAATATTAAAAAAGTTTGCATAAGTATTTTTATGGTCATAAATCATCCTTGAACATCATAATCAAGTAAAAATATCAGTCATACACTTTGCTTGAATATTTGAAGGCATTTGGAGCCAATTTGAGACCTAGAAACCAATACTAGTCAAAGGGAAATTACTAGTAAAGTTCCCTACATTGGCCAAAATCGAAAGAGGATTTGTAGAAGTGTTTTAAAGGTCCAAAAGCATCCCTGAAACACATATTTATTTTCTAACATCATCCATATACAGTCTCAAAATATTTGGGAGCAAATGGAGCAATTTAGAGACCTAGAGCTCAAAACTAGTCAAAGGTCGAACTAGGGAAAAAAGGTGAAAAATTGCCATTTTAATGAAATTCCTAACAAGGGAAATTACAGTGGTATCAGAGCATGGTCCTTGCACATGTGGATTAGGTACATACATTCAAGAATAATTTCCAGCCATGTCTTACTATTATGATGAATCTTATGAGTACAATTCTTATGAGGAATATGTAGATGCTTATGAGCAATATGAAGCAGAATGTGAATGGTACGAGGAAGAGGTGCCATCATGAAACACTTCTTACAATTTCAAGAGAAATGAATATTATTCTTATAATTTAAATCTGATGAAGATGAGTGTGTCACACCAACCAAGGATAATTCTATGAATGAGTTACAAAGATGGAGAGCAACATATAAAACCTTGCCCCAACAATATCAAAAATATCAAGAATATTTTGCTTTGAGCAAAAATACACAAAAGGCCATGTCTTTTGAGTACTATCATGAACATATTTTTGAAAATAGGCCCAAAAATGAAGATGTGGAGTTAGTGAAGAAAGGTTTATGCCCTTCTTGTAAAGAACCTTGGAGAGAGTATCATATATGTGTGCGTGAAATGAGGGTGAGTGAAAAGCTCAATGAAATATCTGAAGTTTCCGCGAAGGAATGTATGTCCTACTTGAGGAGAGTTTTTGGGAATTCTTCAAAAAGAGATCCCAAAGATATTGATCCTAAGGAAAATAAGGGGGAAAATTCATCAGCTTGCTTGAAGGAGCAAAAGGAAGATACATCACAAGAGCATGAAGAAGATTCTATTGAAAATATGGAAGATCATTTCGAGACACCTTCTAGCTTAGACATGAACCAAAGAGAATCTACTGATGGATGCTTAAACTATGAAGGAGTACTTAATGCAGGGTTCTCACACCTCTATGTTGGTGACATAGAGATCATTTTTTAAAGTTTTGTTGCAAGCCCAAGTTCCATTAAGCATGATAATGAAGACCTTGTAGCAGTTGAAGAAGAACCAAGATCAACTTCCCCATCACCACTTGAGCTTCATGAAGTTGGTCCAAGCAAAAATGAAGAAGATGAGGAGGTTCATTTGCAAGAGCCCCATTTTCTTGAAGGGTCCTTAAAGATGAATGAAAAGAAGATCCAAGAGTCCCTCAATATTCTCCATGACACTCAAGCATCGGTGTCAAATTCTTGTTGGAGAGCTACTTCATTGGAGAAAACATTCCTTGAAGACATGGAGAAGATTCAAAGAGCAATGTGCCACATCAAAGGTAATTTCATGTCTTTGTTTTTTGATAGAAAACATTTGTTTGAGCTTAATGAATTGTTACATGATGCATACTTGAAAAATAATGAGGATAATCATAAGCTCACAATTCAAAATGAGCAACTTCTTGAAAAGTTGCAAGATACTTGTTTTTCCTACTATGTTTTGGATTGTCAAATGGTAGATTGTTTGGAGGATTCTCATGACATGCTGAATCATGAGAAATGTGGAAATTTGAATGTTCTTGATGTGTTTGAAGATGAACTTGAAGAGATCCAAACACTTGATGTGGTGGAAGAGGAACTTGAATTGTCTCTTGAGGAAGGTTATGCAATTTTTAAAGAAGAGCATGATTCCTCTACATTGGAACCAATCTATGACAAAGGTTTCACACTTTTTAAGGAGCTACATGATACTACCCATATGGATCCTTCCCATGATGAAACTTCTGCACATTTTGATCATTTGGGTGAGTTAGTTCATTCTCATACATCCTACAATTCCACGTTTTGCAGCATTAGTCTCCATGAAGAATGGGTGAAAGGGTTTTTTTATGGTGCCACATGAAGAGTATGGAACTCCTAGATTTACGTTTTATGATGACATGGTTGGAGAACATTCTTATTCACATTTGTAGCAGCATCCTTTGTTACTTTATTATGATGCACATCTACATGGATGCCCCTATGATATGCATTTGAGTCACTTGAAGACTCATGGTTTTTCTTGCTCAGCACTTGGTTCATTTGATGTTGGAGGAACTTCATCCAAAACTTAGGTGAATAGATTTATGATTGAAGAATATTTTTGTTGGTAGCCACATACTTTGCTACATCTTTATGATTCTCACATTCATGGATGTATGGGTGAGACTTCTTTGAGTCCTTTGAAGTCTCCTTGTTTTTTCTTCTCATTATTTGGTTCAGATTTTAGTGGAGATTTTTCATTCACTTCTTGGATGAAGGAATACATGGATAAATATTTTGATGCATATCACATCCTTTTGGAGCAGCATTATAGGACATGGGATCCTCACCTATGTCATTGAAGCATATTTGATTGGTCACTTGAAGATTGTATGCACTTGGAAAATGGTAGTCTACTTGCTTGGAGGTATAAGCACTTTCATGACTCTTTGATGAAGCATCTCCTTGATGTACATTTTCATTATGTTGTTATGTAATTTGATGATATATATTTTGTACTCATAATGTTTGGAAGAATGCATATAAAAAAATGGGATCTAGGAATCCTCTTATCTGATGGTATGGGTTGGAGAGCACTCTTAATTTTTGGTGTGCAATACAATCAATGGGACCTTGGAATAAGTTTTGTCTCATTGGTTTCAAATTTTTTTGGGGAAACAAGTAGTATGGGAGATGGATTTCCCACGTAATAAAGTGGTTTTTATCAAATTAGTGCAACAGCAAGCATGGTGGTGCCTCCCTAAAATCTTCATGGAATCTCAAAGACTCAAAGTTGGGAAACTCAATGGCAACTTCAAAGAATTATACAGAAAGCGGGTTCTTCAACACCCATGTTTGAAATTGCTTGAGGACAAACAATATTGGGAAGGGAGGATTTTTCATGTCCCAAATTTTTCATTGGGTCACAATGGCCTAAGCCCATTGGCCATAATCATGAGAGTTTATCAAATTGATGCTAAAGGTCAAATAATTACCGAGGAAAATTACTAGTTTCCTAAGTTTGGGGTGGAAGCTTTGGGATTTGGAATAAGGGGGATAATAAATGATGTTTGAACATTAGAATGGCATAAATATTTAATAAAGGAGCTAAATAAATATATACAAGTGAAAATAAAAGTGGCATTCGATAATGAAGACACATGGAGGAAGTGGGACCCACATATGGCTAGATTTCCCCACTACACTTGGCATCATTTTCTCACCAATTCGAATTCAAGGTGAATGGTAACATACTTGGGGGAGTTCAAAATGTATTATTCATGGCACGACTCATCCAAGGTCAAAATATAGAGGAATATTAACTCCCATGGAAGAGGAATATGCAATTTGGAGCTAGTGGGACACTTGGGCTAGATTCCCTAGCCCTATGACAACAATGATGAAGATGCTATGACACCTATGACACAAAAAAAACCTGAAGGCTGACATATGAAATATATGACAGGTCAGGGATAAAACTAGCCTCCAAGAGGGCGCTCAAGGGATTTAGGGCAGCTAAGCTACTTCCACATGTGATTTGGTGGAAGTGGGAGACTAGGAATTGTTGTACAAGTGGCATTGTTTGGAATCTCTTCCCAACTTGAGTTGGAATGAGTCTATTGGAAGGAATTCGACCCATAGAGGACATTAGAAGTTTATAAAAGTCATTAAAAAAGAATAATAGCAGCTTTTGATCATTTGATAAATTTGCAATTGCATTTGTGAAGAGGGAGAGCTAGTGGATGACTAGTTTCTTGCCTTAGCCAATTTCAAGGATGAAAGATTCCCATCCAAGTTGGAAATTGGAAAGGACATTAAGACCTTTCATTTGGAGATTTAATGGAGTCATTTGTTGCAGGTGTAATCTACAGGGAAGATCATGGTTTCTTCTAATGCATCACATTCTCTCAACCATTTCCAGTTTTGAAGGCATATTCTTGCTCCTTGAGGGAGGGCGTTTTGGTGAGCTATTGTACTCTTTGGGGGAGATTATAATGCCCCATTTATTTTTTAATATGAAATAAATACTCTTTTATTCATCTCCAAAAAATTTTAGGTCGAAATTCCAAGTAAAAATGTATAAATCTCATTTTTAATGAAAGAACAATGCCATTTCCCCACTACCTTGTTGTGAACCAATGTAATGTTGATGGATTCGAATGGATAAGTAAAATATTGATGGTTTATTGATGAATGGAATTTTATTGATGTATTATACAAGTTTCATGTTCAGTACTCAAGCATTTGAAGTCATTTTACTCAGTTGATTTACATTTGGAGAAGATTTGGTGCCATTTCCCCAAGGGTCGAACTAGTGATTTTTGTTGTTTGGGAGAAGGTTAGAACAGACTTAATAACTAATTAATGGTGCATATGAGACCTTAATAATACCCCTGATACATCCCCTACCTATATTAATAAATTCGAGTGGGTTTGGAGGCATTTGGGAAGCCATTTTCAGTATTTACCCCGGGGGGATTTGAACCTCAAATTGCTAGTTAAATTCCATACTTTGTCCAGAATCTTAAACAAGGTTGCATAAGTATTTTGATATTCATAAATCATCCCTGAACATCATAATCAAATAAAAATATCAGTCATACACCTTCCTTGAATATTTGAAGGCATTTGGAACCAATTTGAGACCTAGAGACCAATACTAGTCAAAGGGAAATTACTAGTAAAGTTCCCTACATTGGTCAGAATTGAAAGAGGATTTGCAGAAGTATTTTAAAGGTACAAAAGCATCCATGAAACAAATATTTATGTTCTAAAATTATCCATATACCTTCTCATAATATTTGGGAGCAATTGGAGCAATTTGGAGACCTAGATCTCAAAACTAGTCAAAGGTTGAACTAGGGAAAAAAAGTGAAAATTTGTCATTTTAATGAAATTCCTAACAAGGGACATTACAAAGTGGCCCGAGATCAATAAAAGTATTATGTGTTATAATATATCGTGCATTTTATCAATTAATTGTTGAAGGTTCCTCACATCAACGTTTGAACATCAAGCTCCAAAGAGGTGTTTTCACTATTCCAACTTGGTAAAAAAAATTGGTAAATATTTCTTTACTATTTGACTTTGTATATAAAAGAAATAGAATATTCCTTTTTAAATATTCCTTTTATGAGTTTTTTTACTATATTTGGTGAGTTTTTTACATCTTAACACCTTATTTTCAATTCTAACTTAGCTTCCACAATCAACGTTTGAAAATTGAGCTCCAAAGAGGTGTTTTCACTATTCCAACTTGGTTTAAAAAAATTGGTAAATATTTCTTTATTATTTGAATTTTTATATAAAAGAAATAGAATATTCCTTTTTAAATATTTCTTTTATGGGTTTTTTTACTATAGTTGGTGATTTATTTACGTCCTAACACCTTATTTTCAATTCTAACTTAGTTTTTGGAGTTCGCAGATGAAGTAAAGTGGTTTTCTGACTTTATTGGCATCCATCATTGACATTTCATACTTTTTATCAGGTTTGAACGAGTCCTCGATCATTTTGTATGCTATCATGGTGCTCGTTAAAATCGACTATTAATGGAATCGAGCTTACTTTTGTCCTTTCTCATGCTTGTAAAACTATGAGAATAAGTTACCGAGTTACATTTTATCACTTTTTCGAGCTCGCAAAACTTCCACAAAAAATGAACCCCTTGGAGTTCCTCTTTAAGCTCTTTTCAGACTCCCTAAATATTAAAAGATCGCCAAGCGAACTTGATTCTTTCGCTCTTGTAAAAGTATTGGAAAGGTCATCTTTCTGGTGATAATTTACCCATTTTTCTGGACCAGGAGGACTATTTACGAAAAAGGAGCACTCTGGTTAATCATAACTGAAAGAGTTCTCTCTCATGTTGTTTTATCCTTTTTTGGATGAAGAGACTAAATTTTACGAAAAAGAACCATTTGGAGTCATCTTTAGTTCTTTTCAGACTATGAAATGACGTCGAGTTTTCCTTCTCTGGACTCGTTAAAATCTGACATTGAAGGGCCCTTTTTGGGACGAACCCCTCCTATCTCAGGTTCATAAAATGTATGATATCGGACTCCTCTGAAGGATGATCTATTTTGAGCATCTGTTACCCTCCTCAAGCTCATTAAAAAACAAAAGAGGTACTCATCAATCATGATGGGGATAAGGAAAGATTTTATGTTTCATTGTAATTATGGCAGTACTTAATCACTCTTGAACATGGCACTCATTTGCATATGCATTCAAATACTTGGATAATATTCTTATCTTCGATGCCCAGCAATTCCATGAGTCGATTTCACTTCTTTGATTCATTCAAAGAATGCTTCGATCGTCAGTTTCATTAGGAGTCGGTGTCATTCTCGTCATGTCAATGATTTCGAGTCATGGCATTCCCCTGTTCAAGAGGGGCTTGTTCGTTGAGTCAATTTCTGTAGTCGTTCTACCTTCTATCATGTCGGTGTTATAGCTTAAAATGACACTTCTCCGTCTGTGACGACACTTGTATCGCTTGGTTGCATGACGACACTTCTTGAGATCAAGTTTAGTCACACAACATGACACTTGTGGATTGAAGGGTCATTTGGGACATTAAAAATGGTTGAAATTACCTCACCCTTGGCCCATTTGATGGTTATAACCCTTAGGAACATTTTTCCAAACCAAACCATCTCCTGAAAATCATCAAAAAACCCTGTTTTTGGCCATTTTTCTCCAAAAACGCTGGTTTCCTATGCATAGAGTAGGGCATACTAGGATGTGTGCGTGACTCTTATGCCTACAGAGTAGCGCACACCTTGGAAAATATGCAACTCTGCTTTCATAAAGTAGCGCACACCTTGAAAAATGTGCCGGTTTGCAGTAGGAAGAGTAGGGCACTTTTCTGAACTAGTCAAAATCTCAAATTTTGGTTGAAATGAGTTGGTTTGGCAACCTCCTGATCAGTTATAACTACTTTTCCTCTCCTTCATTGACTATATAAGGAAGGTAGAAGGGCCATGTGAGGGTACCAATCCCAATACAATGTTATGCTGGAGGAATGGAGACCCTCATCCCCCTCTCTTGTGCCTCAGTTTTTTATAAACCCTAGCACAGTTGATTAGAGGCTGGGATCCTTCGAGAACAGGAGCAGGAGACCTTGAATCTAGGTTTTGTGAAGTGCCAAGCTTGAAGGAAGGTATAATTTTATGTACTTTCCTTCATTCATTAATAAAGATCAGACGTTCTTCCCTTTCCAAATATGACCTATTTATGTGTGTCTCAAGTTTGATTACAGTTTGATTATAGTTTGATGTCTTTTACTGTCATGGATATCAGTCCTATATATGTAGTCAAATGTATTTGAGAAAGGTATGAATTTTTTTTGCAGGTGTGGGCATTGCGATACTGAATAGAATTGAAGAGCAAGGAAGGAGAAATCTTGGATCAACCTTTTGAATAAGGTGCACATATCTCTAACCTTAATCTCTTCACTTACTTGTTGTACTTGCAGAACATTTGTAGGTCTATCTTTCATACCTGCAAGTTGGTAGTTTCTCCCCTGAACTATAGGTGCATTTTCCTCACAAAATTCTCCAATACTGAATAGTTATAACCGATCAGGAGGTTGCCAAACCAACACATTTCAACCAAAATTCGAGATTTTGACTAGTTCATAAAAGTGCCCTACTCTTCCTACTGCAAACCAGCGCATTTTTCAAGGTGTGCGCTACTTTATTGAAGCAGAGTTGCATATTTTCCAAGGTGTGCACTACTCTGTAGGCATAAGAGTCACGCACACATCCTAGTATGCCCTACTCTATGCATAGGAAACCATCGTTTTTGGAGAAAAATGGCCAAAAACAGGGTTTTCTGATGATTTTCAGGAGATGGTTTGGTCTGGAAAAATGTTCCTAAGGGTTATAACCATCAAATGGGCCAAGAGTGAGGTAATTTCAACCATTTTTAATGTCCCAAATGACCCTTCAATCCACAAGTGTCCTGTTGTGTGACTAAACTTGATCTCAAGAAGTGTCGTCATGCGACCAAGTGATACAAGTCTCATCACTACCAACTTACAGGTATGAAAGATAGACCTACAAATGTTCTGCAAGTACAACAAGTAAGTGAAGAGATTAAGGTTAGAGATATGTGCACCTTATTCAGAAGGTTGATCCAAGCTTTATCCTTCCTTGCTCTTCAATGCTATTCAGTATCGCAATGCCCACACCTGCAAAACAAATTCATACCTTTCTCAAATACATTTGACTACATATATAGGACTGATATCCATGACAGTAAAAGACATCAAACTATAATCAAACTTGAGACACACATAAATAGGTCATATTTGGAAAGGGAAGAATGTCTGATCTTTATTAATGAATGAAGCAAGTACATAAAATTATACCTTCCTTCAAGCTTGGCACTTCACGAAACCTAGATTCAAGGTCTCCTGCTCTTGTTCTCCAAGGATCCCAGCCTCTAATCAGTTGTGCTAGGGTTTATCAAAAACTGAGGCACAAGAGAGGGGGATGAGGATCTCCATTCCACCAGCATAACATTGTATTGGGATTGGTCCCCTCACATGGCCCTTCTACCTTCCTTATATAGTCAATGAAGGAGAGGAAAAGTAGTTATAACCGATCAGGAGGTTTCCAAACCAACTCATTTCAACCAAAATTCAAGATTTTGACTAGTTCAGAAAAGTGCCCTACTCTTCCTACTACAAACCAGCGCATTTTTCAAGGTGTGCGCTACTTTATTGAAGCAGAGTTGCATTTTTTCCAAGGTGTGTTATACCTCTATGTTTCACAGTGTCGCATCCCCATCACAAAACAAGTTGATGACACTTTCCCTACTGTTTTAAACCATCCAGAAGAGACAGATGATGAGTCAACCTTGAAGGTGAATCCACCCTGGCAAGTTTTGACCCACCTTAGACTTTATTTACACACACTACCGCGCCTTGCTAGTTTGCCAAAACGCGGTACTAGACACTACCGCGTTCTACTTTTTCCCCAAAGCGCGGCAGTGCCGCGTTCTGCAGTATTTGCAAAACGCGGTACTCTTTTAATAGCTTTTTTCCCTTGGCTTGTGGGATTTTGGATTTTCGAAGATAACGGAAGATTGGGGTCCTTGATTCAATCTCAACTCATCTCCTTCGATTAGAAACCCTGATCCACTTATCTCTCCTTAGATCCACCCATCTCTCTTGTTGGTTAACCTCACCATTCACTATAAAAGAGAGGCATACCATTGGAAAAGGGGAGGACTCTTGAGAGCACCAAACTTATGGTCTTGCAGCATTGTGGAGATAGCTAGAGGAGAAGACACTTGGAGCTGAAGGATTGGCTTGGACATCAAGCACCTTTTGTAAGTATTCTTCAAGTTGTAATGGAATAACTTGTCTTGTTTTCCCAAATCATTTGTGTTAATCTTGTTTTAATGATATGATTTGTATCTTTCATAGATTTAGATCCTAACTCATGTTTCAGGTTGCTAGAGAATAGTGCATTCTTGTGTCTTGGTTCCATTTTTACAGGTTCACTTGTGAGGGCTTGGAGCTTGGAGCAAATACCAAAAACAAACGTCCGAATAGAAGGTCAGTTAAATTCCTTCTACTCTCTTTAGCATTTTAATCCTGAGATGTTTGTTAGATCTAGGGATTCAAGGTAGCATTTGTTTCGACTTGTTTCTTGCTTTAGAGTTAGTTTAAAGTCTGCTTTAAAGTTAAGAGAATTTTGGCTTATCCGTAGGACAAAATTCTACATAACAAGAATGGCGACTCCGCTGGGTTTGATTACTGCTTGATTGATTTAATTCACAGTCATTTATCTTTGAATTGTGAGTTTTTGTTGTACTTCAAACCAGTTTGAATCTTGGTCCTTTTAGACCTTTATTCACCCCTCCTCGCAGTATTTATCTCCCTGTTTAATTACTGAGTCCCCTGGGTTAGCAACAACCCTGAAAATCTTACTTTTTTTTCTCAAGTTGCGCTTTTTCTTTCCCTTGCCACAGTACCGCGCCCTCATATCTGCTTCCAGCGCGGTAGTACCGCGCCCTCTGCCTTAGTACCAGAGCGGTACTGTAACAGTGCCGCGCTTCAGCCAAACTATCACCCGCGGTAGTGTCTGCAAGTGTTTAAATTTTTTATTTTTGCTTGGTTTCCTAAGTTTCTCTCTGCCTTAGATAGTCTTTACTGTTGCCTGTTAGCATCCTGGTTAATTTCCAGTCGGTATGGTGTGCTTATTACCTAGTTTGTGAACTTGATTGTTGATTGAATTAAGTGGCACTTTTGACATATTGGTCATTTTTCAGTCTGATTGCATTGACTTGATTTTTTCCCCACAACCAACTCAACACCACTGTTCTCTGTTACTGAATACTGTAGTTTTTACAGTCATATTGTCATCATCATTTTCAATAAATTAAAAAGATCATTGGTTGAGAGCAATTTTGTTTAAATTGAAAAAGTCTAGTGGTATTTTGCATAGGGAAATGAACCATTGATTTTGCCATGGAAATTCTCATTATAGAAGCATTGTAGATTGTAAAATCAGTGCATTGAAAAGAGTGTTTACTTCAGTTTGGCTTTGTTTATAAATCGAAAAGAAAAGAAAAATCTTTTACTTTGACTGCTTGTGAAAATTGTTATGCATATTTGATCGAAGAACCTCTATCTTTACCTTAGCTAGATTTCATCGAAGACAAAGGCTTGTTTATGATTCATTCTCATTTGCATGGTTTGAGTTGTCATAACACCATCAAGTTTCACGTCCACTACCCGATTGAGTAAAGACAGCCACTAAAATTAATCACCCTAATTAAACCAACTTTAACCTCACTTGAGGAAATCAAAAGAATTTGGTAGTTAGGTAGGACACTGGGGATAGGCATCAAAATAATTCCCCCTTGTCATTTTCATCTGAGACATAGTCGTTGTCTTTAGGGAACTAAAATCCTCTAGTACTTAATTGACACGGTCACAGCCAGTTTGTGGAGGGGCCTCCTGACTGTTTCCAACTTTCAGGGGTTAAACGGCCGCGAGATTGAGAACCGGACGGACTCTGTGGAATACCGCACTCCACTTAGCCCTAAGGCAACATCGATCGCTGTCTTCTTCGGAAGGCTGAAGTGCCCAAAACCTTTTCCGACGTGTCATGAACGAGGTGGCTTAGTATCTATTCTACTAGGGCTCTTTTACCCAGGATCCCTTTCGGTAGAGGGATATCCTTCTTATATCGGTCTCTCATGTTGTATTGTTCGACTTGGATTTCATCACCTTGCGAAGGATACAGCCTGTTGAGGTCTCCAGGTCTTAGTTAGGAGTTTTCTTGCTATCTCATCTTTGTAGAGGGTCATTTTTTCTTTATAGGGACTGCTTGTTGGCATTCTGGACATTTTTGTTGATCAGCTCGCTTATTGAGACACTGGTCTCAGTATAGATTTTAGAGCTTGCTTTTTTGGCCTGTGAGCCTTGCTTTTTCTAGCTCCTCTTCTGCACACTCGGTTGCATTAGAGTTTTTGAGTTCTTTGTTTACGATACTGCCCCCAATTTTCATTTTCCTGTCATCATGTCAGATCTACCACGAAGATCACGAAGACAACAGGGACAAAGCCCTCCACCACCACCACCGCCACGGACTACTGGTCCGCCTGCATCACGCATTCCCGCTCCTCCTGGCCGCAGTGCTGGTCGAGGCAACATTCCACCGCCGATACGTACAACATCCTCGGTTACGCCCATAACTACCACACACAGCACAGTCTCAGGATCTATTGCAGCTTCTGCAACCACTAGCACGTCTGAGACTTCCACTGTCACCTCACCCACTGTCATTCCAGATTTATCGGTTACAGTGGACACAGTTACCGCAACTGAACCTAGTACAACCCAGAGTACTAGACCAGAGGTCATCCTTCTACCGGATGCCAACACTTCCCGTCCATCAGATACTTTTCACGATGATATAGACGGATCTATTGGCACCATAGAAGGTTCCGACCAGGACATACCTGGCTTAATTTCAGTCCCAGGCGGATACGTTGAAATTGTTGAAGATACTCGTCTACCTGACACACCCTTTGAACCTGATTATGGTTCCATCACTTCCCAGGTGGATCTTCCGCCTGTTATCACTACATCACCCAGTGTTCATCCTCAGGAGACAAGTTCTTCTAGCAACGTACCTCGTACTACAGCTCTACCCAACCTCCCTCCGGGACATGAAATCATGGCTTCCATCCAGTCTAGTATGGTTAGTCTAGCGAACTCTCCGTTAGCATCGGCACGGTTTAGACGCAGCACAGAGCACATGCTCTCGTCAGTCTCTAGATATCCCCCTGACACTCGTCCGTCTAACTATAGGGATCCCAACATCCTGTCTAGCACAGAGTTTCGACACTCCTTTGCAGACGGTGCAGGACCTTCAGATGTTATCATACCTAGTTTCCTGCCGGATCCCCAAAACCTTTTCCAGGACATGAACTCGGACCCAGTTATCGAGGGTCCTCCTACCATTGAACATGTCATGGACGACGCTAATACCCCTGGGCTAAATTCCCCGCATTTACTGTCATCACCCATATTTGATGCACACTCTATGAGGGATAACCCAGTTTTTTCCCCGTCCTCACCTGTTCGATATGGACGACCCCCTCCGCAAATAGGTACTTTTGGTGCCGTTGGCCAATCCACGTTATCATATTTGACCAGCGGCGGAAGAACGCTTAGTCTCACTGCTGGATCTTCCGGTTGGACTGGAGGATCACCCTCAGCCACCATTTACACTATCTCAGGAGGTGGACAACCGACTACAGTGGTCCCCAACTCTAGTTACCAAATCCCCCCTGGTGGGCCATCAACCCAACCAGTTGGTGGACAACCTTTTGTTGGGAACCCTGTTCCAAGTCAACAACCTCCAACTGGTGGGCCATCAACCCAACCAGTTGGAGGACAACCTTTTGCTGGGAACCTACTTCCCAGTCAACAGCCTCCTCACATAGGGCCATCCAACCTAACTGCTGGCGGACAACCTATTGGCTCGATCCAACAAGCTTCCCAACCAGCAGCGTCTACTCAGTTCGGTACGTACAATCCACCTGGCAGTGGGAAACTTTATTCCGGTGTTCCAACCGTCCCTTACTCTCAACAACCCCTGTCAGGCATGCTTCCTTCTTGGGATCATCAAATCCCACAGAGTGGGGGGTACTCACTTTTTGGAAACTGGAACCAAGCTGGGGGGCAATCTCACATTTCCCCCAACTTGAATTCTGGCTTCCCTTACCCTTCAGCTGCCACAGCTCCATGGAACCCATCACTTCAATTTCCACTCGCTCCTCAAGCAGGAACGAGCCTTCCATGGACACCACCCTCGCAGCCACCCCCCAACCCTGCTATGGGAAATCCTCCACTTGCACAGTATGGTGGTAACATCCCTGGAACACAACAATTCCAAGGAACTTTTCCCCAACAAGGAACAGCAACCATTCCTGGGTATCAACAACCTCAAGGTACTATACCCACTCAGCAGAACACTCACCAACCGGTTGCTTACAATCAACCGGTTAACCAGATGGCTTACCATCCACAGAATTTCCAGCAGTATCCCGCGGGAAACTCATATGGGTATAACACACAGCAGTATGCTATGCAGGGCTCTCCAGGGTTCTCGGCACCACATGGTTATTACTCATTCCCGCAAACCAACCGTCAACTTCCCTTTTTGGCCACACTTGATCTACCTGATTTGTCGAGGCTTATCAACGATCCTATATGGCACGAACCTCACTGGCCACCTATCCCAGCCAAACTACCATCGGACATTCCTAAGTTCGATGCCAAACCCGGGGAAGACCCCAAGAACCACGTGATGACCTTCCATCTTTGGTGTTCATCCAACTCCTTGATGGATGATTCCATCCGACTTCGGCTCTTCCAACGCACGCTCACCGGAACGGCAGCAAAATGGTATATCGAGCTGCCACAACACTCCTTTCGTGATTTCAACACTTTGGCTATGCAGTTTCTGACACATTTCCAGCTTCCCATCCGATATGAGACTGGAACAGAACTGCTAACTTCACTACGTCAAACCACTTCTACACATATTTCGGATCACATCCACGAGTGGCGAAGACGCCGTAGGCTAATAAAGGCACCTATTCCGGATCAGCTACTTGCTGATTGGTTTACAAAATCCTTTTTGCCTCCCATAGCCAGATATATTGCTATGCGCGGACCGGTTACGGAAGAACAAGCCATCTCGGCAGCACAATACATGGATTTAGTATATACTCAATACGGTACTTTACATGAACTTCTTCCACATGCCTCCCGCGTTCACACTGATCCTACAAAGCCTACCACTGAACCACCAATCGATGGTATCGTTGGTTCAGTCAAAGCTCAGCCTGCTACCAACTCGACGGGACAACAAGCTTCTGCTTCCCCCGCTTTTACCCAGGCCACTTCAAAAGCTTCCACTTCTCCTGTTGTCTCCTCCGAAGTGAATGCAGTCCAATCTATGTCACAACCATCCGGAGGAAAGAAGAAAAACAATCGTGGTAAACCCAAGAAGAACCAGCAGGAGAACCCCAAGCCACAACCTACCCAGAATGACCAGAAACCACGTCGGAAAGCTAAGTTTCCCTGCTTGATTTGTCAATATGATCATTATACATGTGACTGTCCCTTCAAGGACGAGGTCCACAAGTTCGTTAAAGGATCCTCTCGCCCGGCAGTGCTAACTGACCTTTCCCCCAACAGCAACAGCAAATGGTTGCCCAAGAATCCCCACAAGGGGGAAACCCGACCAATCCTTCCCGTGGAGAGACGTCCACAAACCGCGAAATCCTAATGACAAGTAATGAGGAGATTAATATCACCACTCGTTCAAAGACGTATGACAATCCTCCAAGTTCAAACAAACAATCGGAGACAGCCAAAGGCAAATCTCCTGTTGAAGATCCGATTCCTATTCCCCCCCCTAATGGTCATCTCCATATCGAGAGGCCACTTATGGATACAGTGCTACGCCCACCCAAGGGCACCATACGAAAGGCGACATTCAATCCGAATGCGCGAGCTTCCCAAAACTACAACATTGTTGAGGATTTGGCTCAAGCACCTTGCGCTATGTCAACTCTCGAGGTTCTCCAACACTGCCCCACGCAGCGTAGAACCCTACTTTCAGCACTGGGGGCACTGGACCCAGATACTTCAAACTCCATCATGTTTAACTTGGAGCACGCTAAACCTAGGCTTTCTCACCAGTTAGCCTTCCAGGTGCATACGAAAATCCGTGGAAATGTTATCCACCGCACTGTGTTAGATGAGGGTGCTTCCACGTCGATTATGTCTTTGAACTGCTGGAGAGCCTTAGGCTCACCCGAAGTCACAACTTCTCCCACTACTCTTAGGGCGTTTTATGGACATGGTTTTCAACCATACGGACTCATTCCCTCAATCGGTGTTGAACTGGGGGGAAAAACAGTATCCGTACACATCGAAGTCGTAGATGCACCTTTGGATTATAATCTCCTACTTGGTCGGAACTGGTTCTATGCCATGACCGCCATAGCATCTACAGTCTTCCGGATTGTACAATTTCCTCATGAAGGGAAAATTGTCACTATTGATCAACTGGATTACTGTATCCCAGACTCCCATCCGAACTCCACCAATACCATCCCGTTATTGGATCAACCTCGGTACCGGTTCCAAGACATAGGTGTTGGTCTCATGAAGGATTCATCCCTCATTGGAGTTTTTCCAGAGCTGGGAACCCATCTTCAACCAGTCAACATGATTTCGTCGCATGTCACCCCTTCCGATGATTCATGGGTGATCCCGAGTCCTACTCAGATCCAAGGCTATGGCAATTCCATGCCTTTGAACAGAAACCTTGCAACATATGACGCGATCCAATCAGCCACGGATTGGGTCGACTGTTCTACTGATCACACAGTGGCACAGCTCTCGACTGAAACTCATACACACCCACCATTGTTTGATCCTCTCAACTTGATTTTTCCCACTGACGAATCAATCATAGAGGTTATGTGCGGTGATGAGCCACCATGGGGAGATTTTCATCATCGATCTTCATTCCCCACTATTCAGTCACTTGAGCCTGACACCAAATCCAGTGCTTCACTTGGGATGGTTCAAACCAAGTTCCCTACTTCCCTCGACGAAGTATTTTTCGAAGGCAACTTGGCCAACCTTATGGCAACCACTCCCATCGATATCTCAGTAAAGCCTGGTATCGTGGAAAACGTACACATTGGCAAAACATGCACTCCTCTCGAAACGGAGTTCTATAATGCCTACTTTAAAACTTTCTGCGATGTTTTTGCTTGGAGTTATGAAGAGATGCCAGGGATTGACCCGTCGATTGTGGTCCATGAAATTCCAACTTTCCCTGGCGCCCGACCTGTTCGGCAAAAGCTTCGACCCGTCCATCCTCGTAAGGCAGCCGCCATTAAAGCAGAAGTTAAAAAACTTCTGTGTGCTGGTTTTATCTATCCTGTCCCATTGACAGAATGGGTATCCAACATCGTTCCCGTAGCCAAGAAACAGGGAACGATTAGAGTCTGTGTTGATTACCGTGAATTGAACAAGGCTTGTCCCAAGGACAACTACCCAACTCTGTTTATCGACCAGATCATCGATAACTGTGCCGGAAGTGTTATCTTTTCATTTATGGATGGCTTCTCTGGCTATAATTAGATCGATATCCTCCCAGCCGACCAGCACAAAACGGCCTTTATCTGCCCTTGGGGGATCTTTGCATATCGAAAGTTACCTTTTGGCCTGAAAAATGCCGGGGCAACTTTCCAACGGGCGATGTCCTACGCATTCCATGACATCAAACATATCGTAGAGCCATATCTTGATGACCTTCCCGCTCACTCTCGAACTCGGGAAGAACATCCAGATCACTTGAGTGCCATTTTCGAAAGGTGTCGGCGCTACAATATACGTTTGAACCCACATAAGTGCGTCTTCTGTGTAGAAGCCGGAAAATTATTGGGCTTCATAGTCTCCAAAGACGGGATACGTCTAGATCCCGCAAAGGTAGCAGCTATCATAGCCCTGCCTTCACCTACCAATATTCCAGAACTTCAATGTTTGCAAGGGCATGCAAACTTTCTACGCCGTTTTATCTGTAATCTGTCTGAGGTAGCAAAAGGCTACATGCGGCTTCTCAAGAAGAATGTTCCCTTCATATGGGATGACGAAGCCCAACACTCCTTTGACAATTTAAAGGCAGCCTTAACCAAAGATCCTGTGATTCAACCCCCCAATTACACACAGGACTATATCCTTTATCTCGCAGCCTCGATTTCCACCATTGGTATGGTGTTAGTCCAGGAAGACCACAACGGCATAGAACATGTGGTCTACTATCTTAGCAAGAGTCTTTTTGACTCTGAAACTCGCTACTCACATGTTGAAAAGCTGGCTCTGGCAATAGTATTTGCTGTCCAGAGATTCTGTCATTACATCTTACTCCGCCGGACCACCGTCATCGCCGATTTCAATCCAATGTACTATATCCTCACACGACAAGTGCTTGGGGGCAAGTACTCCCGTTGGATTGTCATCCTCCAAGAGTTTGACTTGGAATTTGTCAAAGCCAAGTCTAAGAAATCTCTGGTCTTTGCTGAGTTAATTTGTAACCTGCCCCGTGCTACTGAGCAATCCGAGCCCATTGATTCTCTCCCCGATGAATCATTGTTCCTCATTAGCACGTCTGATCCATGGTATGGGGATATTCTCTTATATCTCCAAACCCAACGCTTCCGTCCCGATCTCACCCGCGATGAACGACGACGTATCAAACATCACGCAAAATACTACCTTATAGTGAACGATACTCTGTATCGACGTGGTGTCGACACCGTCCTTCGACGCTGTTTGACCTTAGATGAGGCGGAACGCGTTCTCAATGACTGCCACGCTGGAGCATGTGGTGGTCATCTCTCTGGGATGGCTACGGCCCAGAAAATACTGCGAGCAGGATACTTCTGGCCCTCAATTTTCAAAGACTGCATTGAAACAGTCAAGAAGTGTCCGCCATGTCAATTCTTTCATAGCAAAGCACACTCGCATCCTGCTCCACTCCATCCTGTGATTGCCGTCGGCCCCTTTTCCAAATGGGGCATCGATTTTATGCACTGTAAGCCCACTTCAGCCGGGGGGCATAGCTATGTCATAGTAGCTGTGGACTATTTTACAAAATGGGCTGAAGCGATGCCTACATATGCTGAAGACGGCAAAACAGCAGCGCAGTTCATATTCAATCATATCATAGCTAGATTCGGTGTCCCACAGTCTATTGTGACCGATCATGGTTCCCATTTTAGGAACCATATGATCGAAGAACTAAGTGCAAAACTGGGTTTTCGCCACGAAAACTCAACCCCGTATTACCCACAAGCTAATGGCCAAGTTGAATCCATTAATAAAGTCCTGAAAAGAATGATTCAGCGCATTGTGGGTACCCAAAAGTCCAATTGGCACTCAGCTCTGTTCTCAGCACTGTGGGCATACCGAACCTCAGTGAAAAGTGCTACTGGGTTTACACCATTTCAACTGGTGTACGGCCTAGAAGCCATTCTCCCGATTGAATGTGAGATTCCATCACTCAAGATAGCCATAGAGCTACTTCCACACACTACTTCCGAAGAAGAACGGTTTCTATACCTAGCCAAGCTAGATGAAACCCGCCGCGACGCCGCTTTGGCTAATGAAGCTCACAAAAAATGCGTCAAAGCTCAATACGACAAATCCGTTCAACCTCGGATCTTCAATGAGGGTGACCTCATACTTACATATGATCAGATGCATGATAAGCTTGGAAAAGGTAAACTTGAATCTATGTGGTACGGCCCCTTCATTGTAAAACGTGTCTTAGAAAAAGGAGCCTATGAACTAGTCGATTGTGATTGTACGCCATTGGCACGGCCCCGCAACGGGCTATACCTCAAGCGTTTCTACGCGTGAGGTTACCCTACGCGGGTTACTTGTTGTACATAATGTACTTAGTTTGCTTTTTGCTTTCTGTTTAGTGTGCGCATGGACCTCATGTATCTACTCTTACGTTGACTCGTGACTTTATGCGCAGATGTCAGCCTACTTTGGGTTCACCGACGGTGCAAGCCGACATACCCGGAATCTCGCTTCCGCAGCATGGGTGATTTATTCCCCCACTGGCGAGTTGATTTCTTCAGGAGCCAATTGTTTAGGTCCTGCAACCAACAATATCGCGGAGTACCATGCAGTCATTGGTCTCTTGACAGAGGTTGCTTCACTCAGGATTGACTCTTTATCAGTCTTTTTAGACTCCCAACTCGTGGTTTCTCATTTAAACCATGTTTACACAGTTCCCGATCCTATATTACTTCAATTATTTCGAAGAGTACGCCTCTTGGAACGGTCATTTGATTTTATCACATACCAACACATACCGAGAGAATTCAATTGTATTGCCGATTCATTGGCTAATTACATTTTAGATTGGCATCTTGCCCACACATGAAAACATCATAAAAAATAAAATGCACAAGTCATTGTAAATATTTAGATCATAAATAGGTCCATATCACTGTATATAAGAGTGTTTTTTCAAAAATACATAAAGTTTGTGTCAAAGACAAAATTGGGGATCAAATCCCATATACAAAAAATTGGCCCTCAAAGCCTACATATCGCATACATGCCGCAAAAAGATCAAAGGACCATCTATGGAGACCTAGGGGACCTATCATGTCCCTCATCGGACTCCTCCCGCTGCTGGTGGTAACACACCACAGCTCGAACTACCCTGCGAAGAAGTCGACTGATACGACCAGGTACACCCACAGTATGCCGCTGGAGGTGGTAAGGGACGTCATCCATCCGCATAGCAGGGATACCGTGGGTCAATCCCTGCAGGTTCCTCTCAATGTCCCGGATGCCTCCTGCCTCGTCTTCATCTTCCTCTTCGTCAGGAGCAGCTTGACGATCCACACCACCACGACGTAGTGGAGAGTATCCAGCAGGCCTCTGTGGTCCACGGTCTGCAACATGCATGCGAATATATATTAGGCGTCTTTTACACATTCTAAAAAAGCAATAAAAATTAAATATTCAAAAAGAAAAAAGATACATATCCATGAAGGTCATACCAGAGTTGTCCCAGTCATCGTCCTCCGGCAATGCCAAGTCGATATCCTCACGGAAATCTACCCCTGAATAGGGATAGTCGTCAATCATGACTATCTGCTCCTCTAGCCAAGAGAAGAAGTCCTCTCCAAAGGCTAGCCGCTGAGGTCCCCCGAGGCGTCCAGCATAGTCACTCCATCGAGCCATCCATGGCTCAGTAGGTGGACGAGGGGGCATAGATATCTGTGGGCGCAGTAGTGGCACCCTCGCCAGAAAGAAAGTGACCAGGATGCTCCCATAGCCAAACTGGGTATTTTTCCCAGTCCTACACTTGTGCACCTGTTCCTTCAGATTGGACAACACTGCATCACACCAGTTGAAAACCGTTCCTCCCATGCACTCTGCTGCGAGATTCACCTGCGTGCGGGATGCCTGATGTGGACTCACGCTTCCCACTGCACGCGTGATAGTGAATAGAAAGGTTTTTAAAGGAAGATTTGTGACCTCTTTTATGGCCACCTTCCCACTTTTCTTACTCGAACCTGCCTGGCAATATCGAGCAATTAAATCATCTGTGCTTGATTCTGAAGTGGTGTACCCGGTAAAGTTCGGCCGGGCCCCTCTTTTCGAGAGGCCCGTGAGGAAGTAAATATCCTCAAGTTGGATTTCAAGCACATGCTCTCCCACTCGGAAAGCTTGAGTGTCAGGCTCCCACAATTGGATAAGGTGAGTAAGGAGTTTAGGCTGCTGGCGGATCCCTTTGGTCTTGAAAAAATTTAGCAAACCACATTCTCGTAATTCGGTCACGGTTGGTAAGTCATTTTCGGCTGCAAAATCATCCGCTTCGTGCTCTCTCTCTTTCCAGCTTACCATTTTGCTCCGAATAAGTTGCAAATCCCTGCAAAAAGGCAAACAAAACAATTAATAACTATTTAACAACTTACTTCCAGCAAAAAATTGGAGAAAATTTAATTTTTTAAACTTGAAATTCGCCCATGCCGCGCCTGGAGGACACCCTACCGCGCGGCAGTCCACACTGCCGCGCCTCATATTGAGGATACAGCGCGGTACTGTTCAACAGTACCGCGTCTTTCGATAGGGCCCCCGCGCGGCAGTGTGGAGGGCGATTTTTGCCCAAAAGGGCTTGCTAAAAAATTAATTTTTTCCTGGTGAATGCAAAAATTTCTTACATGAAATGAAAGAGGGGGTCAAGCACTCTTACCTGGCGCAGACGACGGTCGAAATGGTGTCCCAGAACTCCCGGTATGGATCCTTGAAATTTTGCTCCAAAATAGGTGAAAATGTCTCCTTTGGGTAAAAAACACAAATGAATAGTAATTTCTATTTTTACTATTCCTTATATAGCATTTTCTCACATTTTTTAATTAATTAATTAATTACTATTTTTAATAATTGAAATAAACCCTTGTCCACATTGCTAATGCCCAGTTTTTGAGCATTTATTGACAGGATCCGCGGTAGAAATGGGATGCATTCACACCGGTGTTTATTCGTAATTTGACCTTCATTTTGAGCCCACTTTATCTTTTTCGTGCTCTGGATTTAAAACTTGAAAAAGATTCCAAGCGCTTTCACACCTGTGTCGTGCTTGTCAAACTCAAGTAAACGGTGTCGAGTACGGTCAGCTTTACTCATGCTCGTTAAACGATGAGGAAAGTATTATCCTGGTTGTATTTTATTCTTTTTTCGGACCAGAATAATTCAAAATTACGAAAAAGACCATAGGAGTCCATAGTTAAGCTCTTTTCAGACTCCTTAAAATTGAAAAGATTGCCAAGTGATATTGACTCTTTCACACTTGTAAAAGTATTTGAAAGGTCGTCTATTCGGTGATAGGTTACCCCTTTTTCGGCCCGTCTAGACTATTTACGAGAAAGGTATACCTCAGTCAATCTCGGCTGGGAGAGTTCTCTCGGGAATTGTTTTACACTTTTTCGGGATCGAGGGACTAAATTTTACGAAAAAGTACATCATGGAGCTTCCTTTAAGTTTTTTAGGCTCTCTAAATATGAAAAACTACCGAGTTTTCCTTCCTTGGGCTCGTTAAAATATTAACATCGAAGGACCCACTTTGGGACGAACCCCTCCTTTCTCAGGTTCGTAAAACATGTGAGATTGGACTCATCCACGAGATGAGCTACACCGAGCATCTATTATCCTCTTCAAGCTCGCAAAACAAGAAAGAGGTACTCGTCCATCATGTCGGGGAAATATGGGGGAATAAGTCAAGTTTATCTATGGCAGCTTGTCAGTCGTTACCTTTGAACATGGCATGTGTCCGTCTCTTGTCTATATTTGGGTATCCATCTTTCATTGAGTTATAGTCATCATCATGGGTCGTCTCCCTGGCCACAAGTCCACTCATCTGGTGTCTATCCTCTATTCATCAATACTCCCTGCTGCCAAGTTCTGTTACATGCCGTTACATGTTCAAAGGGTTGCATTGTTTCGAGTCATTCATTGTGTCAGGCCTCCGCTGTGTCAATACATAATCCATTGCTTCATCATCCTATCATATGCGCTGATTTCGTGTCGATGATGTGGGAATCATTATGGCCCACCTTCGACGAGTCTATTCCTGTCGACATCAAATCACTATCCGGGAATTAGACTTAGAGATCAACCATTAGTACCTTGGTACCTGCATGCCTCAATGGCAGGTTTCCTCGTGTTTGACAGTAGGTTCGCATCATTGACCTCTGATCAAGCGATCTCTCGGATGCTCGACATCAACTCATTCATTCGCATTTCGTTGAGATGTACTATTGATACCTTGGGAATCATTGTCATCATTGGTGATTTCCCTCGCATTTGTTAACGGTCCACATCATTGGCCGGTAATCAAATGGTTTCTACCATGTTCGACTTCAACACCTTGTAATCACATGGTTAGATTCGTATCTTTTTGTGATCGGGTAGAAGACCCTGGACGCACCTCTACATTTTGACTGCGTCCAGGCTGCGATAGAGATGTCTCTTGTATTGTCACACAGATCCACTTATTGTATTGGTCGTGGCTGTGTCATTATTGTCTCATGGATCTACGATTGTTCATAGTAGCCATGATCTGTCCACAGTTTACATTATTTCAGTACTCATGGATCTGCAATGTATTGGTCGGCAGCCATGCTTTGAGTCATCTGTTTCCGAGCATGGGAATGCTCGCCTCGGTGGTATATCTAACACTTTTTTTTTATTTCAGCTCAGTGTCGCTCTCCTCGATGCTATCTCTGCACATTATGTTCGTAAAGTCTTTCGGCCATCAGTCCCTTCTGACCTCACACTTTAGGGGGCATCTGTTATACCTCTATGTTTCACAGTGTCGCATCCCCATCACAAAACAAGTTGACGACACTTTCCCTACTGTTTTAAACCATCCAGAAGAGACAGATGATGAGTCAACCTTGAAGGTGAATCCACCCTAGCAAGTTTTGACCCACCTTAGACTTTATTTACACACACTACCGCGCCTTGCTAGTTTGCCAAAACGCGGTACTAGACACTACAGCGTTCTACCTTTTCCCCAAAGCGCGGCAGTGCCGCGTTCTGCAGTATTTGCAAAACGCGGTACTCTTTTAATAGCTTTTTTCCCTTGGCTTGTGGGATTTTGGATTTTCGAAGATAACGGAAGATTGGGGTCCTTGATTCGATCTCAACTCATCTCCTTCGATTAGAAACCCTGATCCACTTATCTCTCCTTAGATCCACCCATCTCTCTTGTTGGTTAACCTCACCGTTCACTATAAAAGAGAGGCATACCATTGGAAAAGGGGAGGACTCTTGAGAGCACCAAACTTATGGTCTTGCAGCATTGTGGAGATAGCTAGAGGAGAAGACACTTGGAGCTGAAGGATTGGCTTGGACATCAAGCACCTTTTGTAAGTATTCTTCAAGTTGTAATGGAATAACTTGTCTTGTTTTCCCAAATCATTTGTGTTAATCTTGTTTTAATGATATGATTTGTATCTTTCATAGATTTAGATCCTAACTCATGTTTCAGGTTGCTAGAGAATAGTGCATTCTTGTGTCTTGGTTCCATTTTTACAGGTTCACTTGTGAGGGCTTGGAGCTTGGAGAAAATACCAAAAACAAACGTCCGAATAGAAGGTCAGTTAAATTCCTTCTACTCTCTTTAGCATTTTAATCCTGAGATGTTTGTTAGATCTAGGGATTCAAGGTAGCATTTGTTTCGACTTGTTTCTTGCTTTAGAGTTAGTTTAAAGTCTGCTTTAAAGTTAAGGGAATTTTGGCTTATCCGTAGGACAAAATTCTACATAACAAGGTGTGCGCTACTCTGTAGGCATAAGAGTCATGCACACATCCTAGTATGCCCTACTCTATGCATAGGAAACCAACGTTTTTGGAGAAAAATGGCCAAAAACAGGGTTTTCTAATGATTTTCAGGAGATGGTTTGGTCTGGAAAAATGTTCCTAAGGGTTATAACCATCAAATGGGCCAAGAGTGAGGTAATTTCAACCATTTTTAATGTCCCAAATGACCCTTCAATCCACAAGTGTCCTGTTGTGTGACTAAACTTGATCTCAAGAAGTGTCATCATGCGACCAAGCGATACAAGTGTCGTCACGGACGGAGAAGTGTCATTTTAAGCTATAACAGCCAGTCATTCCTGATTCAGTATTAAGTGTCACTCTACAGTTTGATCTACTCCAAAAATATTTGATCTCGTTTCGTGTCGATGATGAGGGAAACATCATTGCCCTCCTTCAACCGGTTTATCCTTGTCGACTTCAACACATCATCCAAGGATTAAACCTAGAAACCAATCAAGTACCGTGGGCCTGCATGCCTCAATGGCATGTTACCTCACTTTCAACAGTAAGTTCACATCATTGACTTATGATTGAAATATTCCACTGAGTGTTTGACCTCATATCATTGATTCACGTTCATTGGTATGTACTATGATACCTTGGGGATCATTGACATCAATGGTGATTTCCCTCACACTTGTTAACAGTATACATCAATGGTCGATAATCAAGTGGTTTCTACCATGTTTGACTTCAAGACATTGTAATCACATGGTTAGATTCGTATCATTGCGGGTTTGTCTTGAAGACTCTAGGTTAACTCATGTTTATTACCTAGGTTGCGATGGAGATTTTATTAGTCATATTACACGGATCCACTTTGTATTGGTCGTGGATGTGTTATCATATCATCATGGATATACAATTGTGTTCATTAGCCATGATTGTGTTCAGTCAGTCTTTACTATCATGGATCTACAATGTATTGGTCGGTAGACATGCTCTAAGTCAATTGAGACATGTATCTAAGGGTTAGTTGTAGTACAAGAAGTTATTTGTTCATCACTCCAACCGATAATCCTTACTTCGATGTTTTCCCTATTACAAACCATTTCACCTACCTTATTTTTCCAGCTTCATGCTTTGGGAGGAATTTTGTTACACCAAAATCTCATCACTATGAGTTATGTTTCATCTATATGCCTGATCCATAAAGTGCCTAGGCTGAAACATCATAAGATAAGTTGTTAGTCTCCCTTTTAACCTTTTGTTGTCACCCCAACATGCCCTGCTCTCTAGAAAGGTGCGCCAGGCTCAACGTGATGCACTCTGCACCTTATCAGATTCTGTTGGTGGCGCATGGTGATCTTGTACAAGGTGTGTTGATCTCCCTATGATGCAAGTTGTCCTTGTGCAATGTGCGTAGTTGTTGGTTAAAATGGATAAAGAGAAGATTTGAGTGACTTCTTGAACCTTGGATGGCGTGGAGACTTATCCCTACATATCTGGGAAGGTGGCACTCGACCCCCTTACTGGGTGGGATGATCCCTTAAGCCTCTCCCCTAAATATTCAACCTATCCTATCCCTTTAGGATTATATATATAAACCCCCTCTCCATTGTTAAGGGAGGAAGGATAGAGTACCTATATGCTGGTGGAATTTCTCTAGGTGATCCTCTTCATCCATTAGGAGGGTAAGCATTTGATCTTGGAGGCTAGGATTGTTGGAAGGAGGTTATGACGTCAAAGCATCTGTCGTAACATCTCTCTCATTGTACTTCTTATTATTACATCTAATGAAATTTATTTCTATAAACTTGTTGTGTTAATAATGTTTAGGATTAAATTCTTTGACTGTTGATCTAGATCAATTCACATCTATGTGCTTTTATTACTTGTTTGTTTCCACATGTTTTGTCCGGTTTTGCAGCTAAAGATCTAAAGATCAGGACTTGTATCAACAAGGAGAAAGGAACTGCACACTTAATGTAAGCCATCTGTTTCACTTATCTTGCATTTCAATTGATCTAGAAAATGCATTTGTATTATGTGTTCATTTGTTCTAGATCTGAACCATTCAGACTAAGAGAGATCCGTTTGAGTCCACCCTTACTGACTGTCCGTAAACATCACTCAAAAAATAAGAGATAAAGGGTGAGGTGTATATTCTTAATCTTTATGAATTGGTTTGTATAGTTATCATCGCTCCACACAATTCTCCAATTTTGGGTATGCTCAAAAGAAATATAAGAAAATATTAATTCTTATAAAGATCTACAAATTTCCATCGAAAGCTAGATGGACAAACAGATGCAGTGAATATGGTATTATTTTAGCTTCTAAGGTTTGCAATCAAAATAATCCAAGGACATGGAACAAGAATTTGATTTATATTCAACATTATTATAATATAAAAAGTCCACACTTCTAATAATAATTCCCCTTTTCAAACTTACTTTGGGTATCTATGTGATAAATAATACATGTTTACCAAATTTTTACTACTAACTTGACAAAAGATTCTGCAATTATATATATATATATGGGCACCTAAGTGACTCTTCATGAGCGACCCTTATTAATAACTATTATTATTATTATATTTTATGTATGTTACATTTCCTTCCCCTTTTGAAATGCTTTATTCTCAAAGCAACTAAAAATTTTGTCTTTTGTAGCGGTGAGCCATCTTGGTGTTGGGTTGAGGTGGCATACTTGTGGAGTTCTTGATTTGTGTTTTTCTTAAGAGGTTGATGTAGGATTCCTGAGCTATATAATTTATAATTAATCCCCTTCCATCTAAATTCCATGAATTGATCTTGGAGGTTTGTGGCGTAAGTTCCCGATTGCATCAACCATTCTACTCCTAATACTATGTCCATTCCACTGAGTGGTACGACATAGCATCCAATTTTTAATTGCAAATATTGTATGGCACCTTCCAATTTCTTTAATATGTTAACCATTAGTAACTATAATAGTGAAATTCTTCATAGGGAATACAAAAAGGTTCAACTGTTTTGTGAGATTTATATCCACGAAATTGTGAGTGCTTCTTGAATCTATCAGAATTGTAATATTTTTATTTTTGATGCTACCCTTGAGATTTAAGGTCTGTTGTTTTGTCTTTCTCGTAATTTCTACAAGTTATATCATGGGTTTTTTGTCTCAAATGTTTGGGCGATTTCCTTTGTTCCTTAAGTGAGGTGGAGTATATCTTACTATATATGGCTGCACTTTTTCCTTCCTACTCTGTTGAGTGCATGTGATTGTTTCCAATGATACTTTTGGTAATTCCTCCTCATCGTCAAATTCTAGCAGGCCTTCTTTAACATAAACCTCTACTTCCTTCCCATCTATTATTTTGCAATGATTTTAGTGATTGTAAACACATTTATGTCTGGGGACCCACTTCTTGCCACACCTACGGAATTTATTTTCCTTCTTATTTTAATTCTATCATCATAGCTGCCATTGGGAGTATTTGATTCCCTTTCAACTTCATACCTATGTGTTTAATTTTGGTTTCATTTGTCACTTGGTGACCACTTGTGTCCATAGTATCTGCATTCTCCCTCCTCCTATCTTGAATCAACCATGCCTGTGGAATATCCATTTGATTTTTCATTGGCATATCCATTTGATCTATCCAATCTTGCACTACAAGGAAAAGAGCTTGTAGCGAAGGTCATAGCAAAGCTTTTTAGTGTTACAAGATTGACCAAAATTGTCAAAAAAACCTCTGCTACAGCCTCTGCAATTGGTAGCGGATGTTTTAACAGAGGTTGTTGCAGATTTTTTTTATAACTAAAGAAACTCGGTAACCAGAGTCTATAGCGGATGTTTTTTATTAGTTCACTTCTTTAAAAAACAGTGCACCGATGTGTAGCATACTAATATGCATCGATGCAATATAATAAAAATGATACGCACTGGTGCAATATAATAAAAATGATACACATTGGCGCACTCCAACACATAGAACACCGGTGCACACCAAAATTTAACACCGCCCAGTGCATTATAACAATATACGTGCTAGGGCATTGTAACCAAACCAGAAACGATGCGTATTTATTGATTAAATGCATTGGTGCTTACATACTATAACAAAGCACCGATGTGATATGTTACGACATACACACCATAAATTTTCTATATTTTTAAAATTTAATAGTGCTTTTTATATATCATAATGCACCTATGCATTTCATCATAATAAGCACTGGGGCGATTAATAAAGATAAATGCATTGATAAATGTGATTGGGTCATGAACTTAAAAAAAAAAAAAAAAATTGTGCCGTAAATACAAATTAGAGGATTGGGGTGTATCATTCAACTAAATGTACCGGGGCATAAAATTTGACCAAATGCACCAGGGTGTAACATTTGACCAAACACACCAATGCTGTAGTAAATATCAAAATACCGTAGCTTATTTTTTGAACAGTGGATACTAACATTGTAGTGGAATATCTATTTTTTATTTTTATTTTTTTAATTCCATTATTCATCAGAAATTGAAATATTTTTTATAGTACTATTCATTTCAATTTTAATTATTCTGTTTGTTTGGATTAATTTCTTATATCATATATTCTATCATCTATTGTAATATTTAATCATCCATACATTTAGTTACGAATTTACCATTTCACATGTAGCATTTGACAATGACATTGGAGAACGCAAAAAAAATAATTTTGTTATATATCAATAAGAGACCCTTTGTCATACAAAATATGACAACATAAATTCCAAAATAATCAAAATCTCAACATGCATGTAATTGTTACACTTATTGGTAACATGTTTCCTTTCAATTCGGACATTATGTCCAGTACGTTATATAAAATGTTTGATTTTCATAGACAATTATTTCAAAATATACAATGGCTTGCATTAACATCCAAAATATATGGATCATCTTTCTTCATTGGAACTATTACTAGTTCTCAAGCCACTTGCATCACTTGGGTTATTTGGACGAATGTTTTGTTGTTTTCCTCAATTGTTTTCCTCTTCTTCAGCTTCCATCTGCAACCATAAAAAGAAAGTGTACCTGAGTGTATCTACAATATTGATATGAATAATAAAAATTAAAATAGATAATATACATGAATGTAAATTGCAAATAGACATACCAAAGAAAGAATTGTGTCTTGAATGTCACACATTCTTTCAAAACCATGTCTTATGCCATCTATCAACAAATCCTCAATTGGCAGCACTCCATACTTTGTTTTCTGCAAGTTTTATACCTCATAAGAAATCATAGATTTAACAAAAAGGATTTTTGTTGTTCTATTACTTAGAAAATGAGAGAAGTAAAAGAACATACATACTTACAAATTCCACAATTGATTTTTGTTATGCCAACATATACTCACAACCCTTGCTTAACTCAATGTCAATCAAATCTTTTGATGGATCCTCTTTGTATGTTAACACCTGTTTCAAGGCATCCAAGGATGGCCAGTGAATGTTTTTTATTTTTTTTCTTGGAACATGTTGTGGGAAAACCCTCAGGTACTTCCCCTCATTTCGAGGATGGTACCCAAGGTAAACCACCGGACCTGATTATGGGGCCTAACCCAGTGGTGACATCAAGTGAGGCCCTTAAATATCTATGCATAGCCACCCCGGTATTTGACCCCAAGACCTTTTGCTTAAACTTACAGCTCTCAACCACTTGAGCTGCTAACCCACCATTTTGATGGCCAATGAAGATATATATATATATATATATATATATATATATCACGACTACTATTAAATCTTAAGTTATTATAAGGAAATCAAAACTACTCACAAAATTTGATATCAACCCCTTTTTTTCTTGTCATCATGTCTTATGTGTTGAATGGGTTCCATTTTGTTTTCTTTTCTACAACAAAACAATTGAACATAAATATTTAATTTTGAATTAATTAATTAAATGTACATGATAATCCAAGAAAATCAATGATTTCATACATTTGAAGCACGTTGTTGTTGATATGGCTCTTCCTACGATGCAATTATGTCCATTTCCTTGACCATTTCCTTGAACATCTCCTTGTACACTTTTTTGGACATCCCTATTGGCTTATTTTGCATATCACCTCGTTCATCCTTTGGTATTTTCATAATCTTCTTGAAAATGTAAAATGACATTAAACTATTTTTCTGTTGATATGAAAAATAAATATAGCACAATTAAAATTATTAAATGAATGCTTTGTAGTAGTAGATACATTTTCTACATAAACATGTTTAGGAATATTAATTTTTGAATGTTTTTGCTATTGCAAGTCTAACAAGTTTGATTGACCATAAAATAAAATAAAATATGAAACACTAGTACATGTGCACATTTTTCCCACGGCAAATCGTTGATATTGCAACACTTTTGCGTTGCTATAGCGATGAACATGACCCCATATTTTTGTGGAAAAATTTTCATCGGTGTAGCCATACTTCGAACCTTTCGTCGCTATGGCGACAGGAAAGAGATGACACGTGGCGTGAGTGGACGATGCTTAAAAAACCTCGAGTCATTGCTATAGCAACGTTAATCTGTCACTATAACGACAGATATTTGTCGCTATATCAACGTTGGTGTGTCAGACATCGTCGCTATAGAAACGGAAAGAACTTGGTAATTCCTTTCCTGGGAAATGCTATTCCGTGGCTATAATGACGATCACTCTGTCGCTTGTATAGAAAAATCATCGCTATGTGCATGACTGGTCGTCGCTATAGCCATGGTTCGTTGCTGCTATAGCGACGGCCAGTCATGCACATAGCGACGATTTTTCTATACAAGCGACGGAATAGCGTTTCCCAGGAAAGGAATTACCAAGTTCTTTATGTCGCTATAGCGACGATGTCTGTGTATTTAAAAACAAAATTATGTTGATGACATAAACTTGAATTTCTCAATCAGCCATGCTTTTCTACAATTCCAATGTAATTGGGCATGCTTTTCTACAATTCCAATGTAATTGGGCATGCTTTTCTACAATTCCAATGTAATTTGCAACTAACAAATTGGAACTTGGAAATTTTCAGATCTGAACACATATTCCATGTTAAATTTAGTTATATAGGATAGGCCAACTCAAATTAGCAATGTTGAAAGTGACAAGAGAAATGAAGAAGGCAATAAACCTTGTCCTCTAAAATTCATGTGATGGAATACCTTTTAAAAAATGTAGATCCTTTGAGGAAGAAATCAACTCAATGGAATGAAGTGGATTGTGGATGAGGATTTTCCACCTCCCAACAAAAAAAGGAAGAAAGGGGAAATAGTGAAAGAGGCGGGGCAATAGGGGAGGAAAGAAATCCTATGGAATAGAGAAACCAAGATTGAAAATTTTTGAATTGCAACCAAGAAATAGGTTCTTGTGGCCAATGTGATCCAAGACAGGTTGAAAAGGGTAGTATTGAACAATTGAGGTTACCCGTGGAAAATAGTGAGGTCATTGTATAGGGTCGACAGCATGAGGGAAGGGCCAAATTATCTTATTATAGACTCATGACAACTAATGTTGGATAATTCCAGATATAGTTGGATACCAAAATAATTCATATGGAATAAAATTTTAGGAAACCATAAGGGAAATTATTTGGTCCATACTTTGTGAAATATTTTGCAAGCAATAACATCTCTATGAAAAAAATTGACACCTACAATCGTTGTATATGGTTGTAACTCCAACAAGCAAACCTTGACACCTTCATAGAACCATGCTATTTTTCCCTGCAAAAATCATATTTCTACAAAAAAGACAAAATAAATAGTAAAGAAGCAAACCAACACCTTACCAACAACATAAATAACTTCAAAAATAAGGAAACAACCCACTCATGGATGATTTGAATGGAAGAAGAAGAAGGAACTTGCAATTAGTACATTGTGTGGAAAGAGAACACCTAATATGGAAAATACATTTAGTAGTTGGGGACAAGCACATAACTCACTTTGGGGATGAAATATGGAAATTATGTAATAATCACAACTTGGCGATATGTAATGAGGTGGATATATGGAAGGGAGGAGGTCACGCTTGCTTCACCCACATAGGGAAAAATTTGGTAATTTACATTATGACATCAACGGGGACAAATGAACTATGAAATCGCCCTACAATGGAAATTAACAGTGAAACAAAGTTATCTTCCAAATTTATCTAATAAGGATGTGCACACAACCATAATTTCTAAGAACATATATGACATCAAGCCCAAAATGTGAAGAAATGATGATAGCAATCAAAACAACTTGGAAAAATGTACAAACTAGGTGCATAAGAAAATATACCCCTAAAATAACTTCCCGTTGATAAGGGAAAATGACCCTCATCAACCACATAGGCTTACCCAATGAAGGGACCCAATTGGACCTTTCTTTGTTAAAATGGAAATCCCTTAAGATTATGGCTTGACTATCGATGCAAGGTAAGATGTTATGTGATTCTCTGTAATCTATCTAATGTAATCTAAACTAATGAATGCAAAATGCAAGACTGTAAATGAAGATGGGATAAGTGTAGGGAATGAAATACAACTAAAAATTCATAGTTAAAGGAGAAAACAATAATATATGGAAATGAACCCGATAACATGGATACTAGTCTCACTGTTATTTAGAATGTATCCAAACTGAACCCTCCCAACTCCCTCTTGAAGTGGAATCGCCCAATTGATAAGAACATTTCCCTAACAAAAAAGAAGTCAATAACCAAGGTGAAATGAAGCATGATTATAAATATATAAATAGGGACAATAGTCCAATAGCTAAAGTACATGCATAATTACGGATCTTAAGCAACCAAGAATAGTATGAAATCACCAAGAAGCTCCTTGTTTCGTAACAACTATTAGCAAACTTAATATGAGTGAGAGAACATCATAAAAATAGAATAATCCATGAGTTAGAATTCTCATACTCACAAGAACCATCAAGAGAAATGTGAAAAGAGAGAATAAGGCCAAGGCCAAACACAACTTTTCAAAAGTATATACACACTAGTTAACAACAATTTCTTTATTCAACTAGGAAGATATTACAATTCCAAAATGAGAACCATTTTATTAAAGGCAATAGTCCTATCTCTAATTTCAGTTCGTTGTTTTTGTCCTTTGTGATTCTTGATTCCTCAAATATCCCAAATGACCCTTGAGCTTCTCAAGATCCCAACTCAATACACATTTTTCATCTTATTCTCACTTGGATTGTTCAACTAATTTGTGAGAATAAAACTCAAAAAAATTGAGAAATTACAATAGTATACTCACTCATGTAAGACTTTCAAAGATAAACATTGAAATAATACAATCATGTTAGATTTTGAGCATTAATTCAATATGATCTAGGATCTTATCTGAGAGAATAACAAGTACAGCATATCAATCACAAGAGACAATAGACACGGAGTTTCCTTGGGGAAAACCAAGAAGGTGAAAAACCCCAATAACTTCCTCGGAGATAGATAGAGCAATGATACAAAACCCAAGCAAAATAGATAGACTCTTAGCAGCTTCTCCTCCTCCACTAGTGCGCATCACTCAATGAGAGAGATAGATGAGTAAGTGAATGATCAAATAGAGTGACACCCTCACTCTATTTATACACAACTCGACTTTCCTAATAACCTAACAGGGCTGACTTATCTAGGAGAGTCTAATAACCCATGGTAACCCAACTCAGGTCCAACCCCACACTTGGTGGTCTAATAACCCCTCTTGTATAAGTTATGACACTTGCAACACTCGTAAATACAAATGACGACACTTTTGTTGTGAAGAACCTGCAACAATTAATTAATAAGAATATGCGAAATAGCAGAAATGACAGAACTCAGAATCACTTTTATATTGATCGTAGGCCACTTCTAGGGGGCAACCTCCTTTGAGAAAGCTCAATACAAATAACTTCACGGTACCTTCATAGGCCTCAACACACACTTATATACTAAGTCTAGGCGCCAATACTATGGGTCAAAACCATGGGCCACTACAAACTATGGATCAACAATACTACGGGCGACTTACAAAGCATATGCGCCAACAACAATAACACAAACTATTGATCAACAAATACTACAGGACTACTTACAAAGCATATGCGTCCAACAATAATATACTAACAAAGTAAAGACATGGGTTCCTAACATCCCCTCCCCCTTAAAAAAAGCTTTGTCCTCAAAGCTTTAGATGTGGAAATTGTTGTTGAATCTGAAGGAGTGGTTCCCATGTAGCATCCTCTGGTTGCATGCCGTGCCACTGAATTAAGACCTCTATGATAGAGTGAGAGCGAAGCTGACAAGTGCATCGATTGAGGATGGCCTCCAGCTCCAAAAGGATGGATCCTTCATTATCCAGTTCGGGTAAAATAGTGTGTCCACTGATGTTGGTGCCAAGAACTTTCTTCAGACAAGAGACATGAAATATTGGATGAATGCAGGAAGAAGGAGGAAGTTCCAATTTATAAGCAACGGACCCAATCTTCTGAAGAATCCGATATGGCCCATAGAACTTTGGAGCGAGCTTATGACGCCCTTTGAGTTTCAGGGAGGATTGCTTGTACGACTGGAGACGAAGAAAAACCATATCGCCTGCTTGAAAAGTGCGCTCAGAATGGTGCTGATCAGCTTGTTGCTTCATGCGATTTCTTGCCATGTGAAGATTGTCCCACAAAATACGAAGAATCTGATCACGGTTTCGAAGGACCGTGTCAACTTCCTGAACTGGTGAACTGTTGGAGGTGTATGGAAGAAGAACTGGAGGTGCCTGACCATAGACTGCTTCATACGAGGTCATTTTAGAGGCAGTGTGGTAAGAGGTATTGTACCACCATTTAGTGAGAGGGAGCCACTTTTCCCATTGATGTTGTTGTTCAGAGGTGAAGCAACGAAGATAATTTTCCAAGCATTTATTGATAATTTCAGTCTGACCATCTGTTTGTGGGTGATACCCAGAACTCATCTTCAGTTTGGTGCCAGTGTGGCGAAATAGTTCTGTCCAAAAATGACTGGTGAAAGTTGCATCACGATCTGAGACAATGGAAGAAGGGATGCCATGAAGATGAAAGATATGGTCCAAGAAAATTTGAGCGACTGAGGAGGCTGTATAGGGATGGCTGAGAGCAAAAAAATGACTATATTTGGAGAGGCGATCAACCACAACAAGAATCACTGTCTTCTCGCCAGATTTAGGGAGCCCTTCAATGAAATCCATAGAAATATCTATCCAAATCTGTGTAGGTATGGGAAAGGGTTTGAGCAATCCTGGAAGGAGTGTTGTTTCACCCTTATTGCACTGGCAGGTATCACATTCAACCACCATCTGTTGAATTGTCCTTTTCATGCCCTGCCAAAAGAAGTTACGCCGTGCCCGTTCATATGTTTTGAGGAACCCAGAGTGCCCTACCGATGGAGAAGCATGGAGTTCATAGAAGACAGCCTGTTGAAAATCTGTGCTCTGGGGAAGCACCAGACGACCCTTATATCTCAGAGAAGCACCATCCCAAGAGTAATGTGGTACAGCAGAAGGGTTGTTGGTCAAGCGTTGGATGATTTGAGATAAGGAAGATTCATTGACATAACCCTGTTGAACAGATTGCAACCAATTTGGAATAGGCATAGAAATAGCTGAAAGAGAACCTTGGGCATCAAATGTGCGAGAAAGAGCATCTGCCACAATATTGTCTTTACCCTTCTTGTAAGTGATCTCATAGTAATAACCCATGAGTTTTCTAACCCATTTCTGTTGTGCTAGGTAGGAGACACGCTACTCCAAGAAATATTTCAGACTCTAGTGATCAGTCTTGATGCAGAAATGATTCCCTAATAAGTATGGTCGCCACTTCTATACTACATGCAAAATAGCCATCATTTCCTTCTGATATGTAGAGGCAGCTAAATTCTTACCTGAAAGGGCTTTGCTGGTGAACGCAATGGGGTGTTCATCTTGAAGGAGAACAACACCAAGTCCATTGCCGCAAGCATCACTCTCAATAGTGAAGGGATTGGAAAAATTGGGCATAGCTAGAACAAGTGTAGTACACATAGCTTGTTTCAGTTTTTCAAATGCACATTGAGCAGCATGTGTCCATGTAAAAGCATCATTTTTCAATAGAGAAGTTAATGGAGCTGCAATCTTCCCATAATCCTTGACAAACTTGCGGTAGTAGCCTGTCAACCCCAAAAAACCACAAAGGCTCTTGAGTGTCTGAGGATGCGGCCAATTGTTCATGGCATCGATTTTGGCAGGATCCACGCGAACCCCTTGTGCTGAGATAATGTGCCCGAGATACTCAACTTCCTTCTGTCCAAAACTTCCTTCTGTCCAAAAACACATTTGTACTACTTGGCATGGAGATGATGGTCAGAGAAAAGTTGCATGACAAGATCCAGATGCTGGAGATGTTCATCCCATGTTTTACTGTAGATGAGGATATCATCAAAGAATACCAGAATGAATTTCCGCAAGTAGGGCCGAAATATTTTATTCATTAAGGTCTGGAATGTGGAAGGAGCATTAGTGAGTCCAAAGGGCATGACCAAAAACTCATAATGGCCATCATGTGTGCGGAAAGCTGTTTTAGGGATATCATCCTCATGAACCCGAATTTGATGATACCCAGAACGAAGATCCAACTTGGAGAAAAATTGAGCCCCATGAAGCTCATCAAGAAGCTCATCAACAACAGGAATTGGAAACTTATCCTTGATGGTGAGGTGATTAAGTGCTCGGAAGTCAATGTAGAGGCGCCATGACCCATCTTTTTTGCGGACAAGAAGAACTGGAGAAGAAAAGGAACTAGTGCTTGGGCGAATAATACCTTGCTTCAATAAGTCTGAAACGAGCATTTCAATCTCCGTTTTTTGGTGAAATGGGTAGCGATAGGGCCTGATGTTGGGAGGAACGTTGCCAAGAAGGAGCTGAATACGATGGTCTTCTGGCCTTGAAGGTGGCAATCCCACTGGTTCAGCAAAGACACCTGTATATCGATCCAGAATTTGTTGTAGATCCAAAGGAGTGGTGGAGACCGTTGATGGTTGCATCTGAATGGAATGGATCTGAGTGATGACACCATGTGAATTCTTCTTAAGGAGTTTTTCCATGCGATGTGAACTGATGATGCTGAGAGACCCTGGTTGTAATCCTGTCAATGTGTGTTTTTTTCCATTGAGGGAAAACTGCATCCAAAGTTCAGCAAAATCCCATAAGATAGGGCCAAGTGTGCGTAGCCATTAAGCGCCCAAAACCACATCACATCCGCCTAAGGTCAAGGCAAACATGTCAGAGCGCAAGGTATAATCTCCCATAGAGATACGCACATTTCGACACTTCCCTTTGCAAGGTAAGGTGCCCCCATTGGCAACCATGACTTCAAAGTTGGAGCAAGGATGGATAAAACAATCAACTTGTTTGGCGATCCGAGGGTCAATGAAATTATGAGTGCTACCAGAATCAATGCGTATTGTAAGAGGAAGCTTCTTGAAGTAACCCCTGACCCGCATTGTTTGGGGGGTGGTGATTCCAGCTAAAGCATGGAGAGATATCTCTGGTTGGTCATCCTGAGATGGAGGGTCAATAGGCAGTTCCTGAATGTCGACCTGAGCATCCATTGTTTCTGGATCTTGGTCACCAATTTCAGAGGCAGGCGGAAAATCCACATCCAAGAGATAGAGCTTTTGCTGAACACATCTATGTCCCCGAGTGAATTTCTCATCACAATTATAGTAAAGCCCCTTTTCTCTACGTGCTTGCATCTCTGTTTCAGACAAACGCTTGATAGGAGTTGGTCGAGGAGCCTGTGGTATGGGAGGTCGTTGAGAACCCATATTTCGAAAGGGAACAAAAGTGGGCTTTGAGCGTTGTTGGGCAACAATCTTGTCTTCTGCCAACTTAGCCAACCCTAGGGCTTCCATCATTGTGTTGGGACAGAACATTTTGACCTCAGAGCGGATGGCATCCTTTAAAACACTGATAAAACAACTCCTATAAAAGTCATCAGACAATCCTTCAGCGTGGTTGGCTAGTTTCTCAAATTCGGTTTGATACTCTCTCACGGTTCCAATTTGGAGAAGTTTAGTGAGGGCTCCTGTGAAGTCATCAAAAGCACTAGGACCAAATCATTGCAAAAGGAGCTGGCAAAATTCTGGCCATTTTGGCTCTTCATGAGCCTTGATGTACCAACGGTACCATTGAAGAGCTTCCTGTTCCAAATGAAAGGATGCAAGCGGAACTTTGTTGACATTAAAAGTATTATGCAGACTGAAATATTGTTCTGCACGATAGATCCATCCAGTTGGATCAGTACCATTGAAGTGAGGAAAATCAAGCTTCGGACCACAGAAATTGCTGGAAGAAGAGAACCCATTGTCTGATGAAGACTCGGACTACCGTTTGTTGTTCATAGCTGAATGTTCAAGATGGAGGCCGAGAAAGTTTTCATCCAGATCCTGGATTTTGGCTTGGATGGCTGCAAGTGCTTCTTCCATGGTTTGTGCTCTTGCGCGGGTGACAACCATAACCAGGAGTTTTTTTTTTTTTTGGTTGACTGGGTAGAAAAACAAAAACATAAACTGCTTCAATAAAGGAAAATCTGGATTTGGGAAAAAATCTGAAGGGTAATTGGGGTTTGACTAGGTTTTGGACACTATCGAATAGACAAGGAAGCAAAAAATGAGGATTTCAGAAGCGGGGTGAAAGAATGGGAAAATTTGGCAGAGGGGGACAAAGAAGTAGAATTCGGAAAGGAACTCTGTGGTAAAATTTGAAGGTGATTGGGTGAAATCTGAGGAAGTTATGGCAAACCCTAAAAATAGACAAATGTGGGATTTCGGGCTTTGGGAAGTGGAATTGGGGATAGGGTCCTCAGGAATGAAATATGCAGAATGGGATTACATGGGTTCCCCGAAAGTTTCAAGGGAAACGGAGTGAAAACAAGGGAGATATGGAGAAAAAACTCTGTTTTCTTTTTTTTTTCTTTTTTTTCTTTTTTTTTTCCTTTTTTTTTTAGAATGGAGCGGCTACGGCTTGGAAGGGATCTAAAACAAATAGATCTGCAATGGCCTGGAAGTGAGCAGAAACAAAGAGATCTGAAATGGCACCGAATGGATTGAAAACGACTGGATCTGGAACGGCTTTCAGAATGGATCTGAATGGTTGGATCTGAAACGGTGCAGCAGTGATCAACAACATTTCAACTGAAAATAGATATGGACCCCAGGTATGTGCGGCTTCCTAACAGTTCAAGGGTTTCACTCGGCCACCAATGTTGTCTGACGGCTTGCATATTGGGGTAGTACCCCTCACTCCACGGATCAGGTAAAACTGATAACCGCTTTGCCACAAACGACAACTCTTGGTTTACCTCACAGGTGGGAACTAGTCAATCAGGTAGGGGTCATTGCCCTTTTCGCTGGCAGGTCCTCTCAATGGGCCAGCTACTTCGGGGTTCCTGTGGTACTCCTCACAATGAGTTTTAGGGATTATGCCCAAGTACTTCCCACAGTTAAGAGGATAGGGATTATTCCCAAATCCAAACCTGCAACAGATGCGAAAAAAAAATTAGCAGAAATTTCACCCAGCGAGCCCAAGAAAGTGCTCTGATACCAAATGTGAAGAACTTGCAACAATTAATTAATAAGAATATGTGAAATAGCAAAAATGACAGAACTCAGAATCACTTTTATATTGATCGCGGGTCACTTCAAGGGGGCAACCTCCTTTGAGCAAGCTCAATACAAATAATTTCACGGTACCTTCATAGGCCTCAACACACACTTATATACTAAGTCTAGGCGCCAATACTATGGGTCAAAACCATGGGCCACTACAAACTATGGATCAACAATACTACGAGCGACTTACAAAGCATATGCGCCAACAACCATAACACAAACTATTGATCAACAAATACTACGGGACGACTTACAAAGCATATGCGTCCAACAACAATATACTAACAAAGTAAAGACATGGGTTCCTAACATTCGTACAGAGGAATAATAACCTCTCTGTAGGGATATAATATACATATATGAAATACATTCCAAAGTTACATATACATCAACACTCCCTCTTAACTAGGAAGGTATTTCTCGACACGGGTCTTCTAGCACAATTCTTCTTCTCTGGATCATCATATCATCGTCATCGGATCATCATCATCGTCACTAATGCTATCTCAATCAATATCCAATCTACAGTCATAGGAAGTTCTACAGAGCCAACCATTTTTCATGTTGGTTGTAGGCCTAGCCTCCATGTAGTTCTTCATCATCTCTGTGAGCAAGCCATCAAGTAATTACACCTCGGGACTGATTATACTGCCTATGCAAAACCTGCAAGATCTCCCAGGACTGATTACATTACCTCTGCAAAACCTGCAAGAACATCTCAGGACCAATTATATGCCTCTGCAAAACCTGTGTACCATATTGTCACCTCATTGTCTTCAGATCATCGTCATCGTCCATGAAGCACAACCTAGATGCACATCACACAACACTTATATACACCGGCATGGGAGGACCTACCTACCACCATCCAAGAATGGCTCAACACTTACATCATGACCATGAAAGGACTTACCTACCACCATGTCACCATGGGAGGACCTACCTACCATCATGTCAGAAAGGCACGACAATTACATCAATGACCATGAGAGGACTTACCTACCACCATGTCACCATGGGAGGACCTACCTACCATCATGTCGAAAAATCCTGGCAATTACATCAACGACCATGAGAGGACTTACCTACCACCATGTTACCATGGGAGGACCTGCCTACCATCATGTTGGAAAATCCCGCCCAGCCCTTACATCTCACCATGGGAGGACCTACCTACCACCATGTGAGAATGGACTAGCCCTTACATCTGCACCATGGGAGGACCTACCTACCACCATGTGAGAATGGCCCCAGCCCTTACATCTGCACCATAGGAGGACCTACCTACCACTATGTGAGAATGGCTCGTGTGCATCTGTGTCTCTGGACTCATCACTTCCCTTTGGAGGGAATCTCGATCTGAAGTACACCAAGTCTTTCTCTGAAGTATTCAAACATCACTCTGCCCAGTGGCTTGGTCAACACATCATCTATCTACTCTTCCGTCACAACATACAGGAGCTTCACTGCTCCTCTTTGCACCATATCCCAGATATAGTGATATTTGATCTCGATGTGCTTCGACCTATCATGGAACACCGAGTTCTCAGACAGCTTCACACAACTCTGGTTGTCACAAAAGATACTAGTAGCATCCAACGGGAGATAAAATAACTCAGACAGTAGCTTCCTAAGCCATACTGCCTCACAACTAGCCGAATAAGCTACAACATACTCTGCTTCGGCTGTACTCAGTGCCACACAGGACTGCTTCCTACTAAACCAAGAGATCACACCTGATCCCATACTGAAGCAGCACCTAGAAGTGCTCTTCCTATCTGTAGCACTGCCTGCCCAATCTGAATCAACATAACCCTCCAGGTTAAACTTTTGATTCGCATCATACTTGAGCCCATCATCAACCGTACCCTTCAGGTACCTCAGAATATGCTTTACAGCAACCGGGTGAACACTTCTTGGATCCGTCAGGAACTGGCTCAATGTGTTCACAACAAATCAAATATCTGGTCTCGTGTTCGTCAGGTACATCAAGGACCCAATCATCTGACGATACACCATGACATCAACCGGTTCAAATGAAGCATCACACATAAGCTTCAAGTTCGATGCCATAGGTGTGGCCATGGCCTTGCAGTCCATCATCTCGAACCTCTTCAGGATCTCTACTACATACTTCCCTTGTCCAAGGAATATCCCATCTACACTCTGCCACACCTCCATGCCTAGAAAGTAGTGCATCATACCCAAGTCCTTCATCTCGAACTCGACAACAAGCTTCCTCTTCGCGTCAGCAATCAATCTATCCTTTCCTGTCACAAACAGGTCATCCACATACAATAGTAGTATCACTGGATTTCCTTCCTCAACCTTGTAGTAAAGGTTGGAATCCGCTTTACTCTTAGTAAAACCCAAACTGGATAGGAAGTTGTCCATCTTTCCGTACCAGGTCCTGGGTGCCTGTTTTAAACCATACAGGGCTTTCTTCAGTTTGCACACATGAGTCCCTCTGTCATGTGTCTCAAACCTGAGTGGCTACTCCACATACACTTCCTCTTCAACTACACCATTCAAGAAGGTTGTCTTGACATCCATCTGGTGTACCTTCCATTTCATCACTGCAGCCAGAGAAAGTACTGATCTAATGGAAGTGTATCTGGCCACAGGTGCAAAGGTATCTTCATAATCAATCCCTTCTTTCTGGGAGAAGCCGCGAGCTACAAACCTTGCTTTGTATTTTTCTATGCTGCCATCTGCAGCATGCTTGATCTTATAGATCCACTTGGAATTCACCACAGACTTCCCTTCTGGTCTTGGGACCACATCCCAAACATCATTCTTCATGATCGACTGGTATTCCTCGACCATGACATCCTTCTATTCTTTCTTTTTCGTTGCTTCTTCATAACTGGAAGGTTCTTTGTTCATGATATCACAGAGTAAGGCAACATAGTTGGTGTGTGATCTTGTCCTTTTCCTTTCTCTGTGTTCCTCTTCTCTAATGCCATATCTTTATGCATCTTGGATGAGCTCTCTAGCCCATGTTGGTTTCCTCTTGTGAGAGTTCTTCTCACGGGGTGGATCTACAGGTTCTTGTGGATCTTCCATATCACGATCTTCTTCAGGAACTGCTTCATTCATAGTGGTGTCTTGTGTTCTAGATATTATGGGTTCTTCATTGTTTTCAACAGATGTCTTCCTCGATTTGATGTATGTTGAGCCTTCATCAAATGTTACCTCCCTGCTGATGTCAATCTTCTTGAATCCTGGGAAGTAGATTCTATAAGCCTTCGAGCTTTCACTGTAACCCACAAATATGCCCTTCTTTCCTGAAGGATCTAGCTTTGTCCTCTTTTCCTTTGGAATCTGTGTGTACATTGGACAGCCAAATATTCTGAGATGGCTAACTTCTGGCTTCTTTCCAGTGAACACTTCTTTTGGTGTTTTGTTGTCAAGTATCTTATGAGGTGTTCTGTTTTTCACATTACGGTTGTCCTTGCTGCTTCTTCCCAAATGTGCATAGGTATATCTTGATCATGAAGCATTGCCCTAGTTGCTTCCATGATGGTTCTATTCTTTCTTTCTGCAACCCCATTATTTTGTGGATTGTAAGGAGTAGTCAACTCCCTCTTAATCCCTGAATCACTGCATAGCTTCTTGAAGTCTCCTGAAGTAAATTCTCCGCCATTGTCGGATCTTGATCTTCATATCAGTTTGATTTTCTATCAAGGCTTTGAATTCCTTGAACTTGTCAAACACTTCATCTTTGTTCTTCAAGAAGTAAACTCAAGTCTTCCTAGAGAAATCATCAATGAAGGAAACATAGTATACATATCCACTCAGAGAACTAGATGACATCGGACCGCATACATCGGAGTGGATGATCTCTAAGATTCCTTTTGCCTTGATTTCACTACTTGGAAATGTCTTCTTTGTGTTGTTCGCCTTTGCACAACCTTTGCAAATGCCTTCATGCTTTGCTTGGATTTCAGGAAGACCTTCCACTGCTTTGCTTGCAATTGGTAGTGCCCTATAGTGCATGTGTGCAATCCTTCTATGCCAAAGTTCACTTGGCTCTACTGAGTCATGGACCAAGGCTTGTTCTGGTTGGCCCTTCAGTTTGTATAATCCTCCCTCTTGCTCTCCAATCACCACTGCATCATCTATAGTTTTACCCTTTGGCCACATTAGGACTTGGTCATCTACAAATGCAACCCTCATGCCTTTTTCATTTAATGCAGATATGGAGAGAAGGTTCTTCTTAAGACCTGGAACATATAGTACATTTTTCATCTTCATAGACTTTCCAGAGTCTAGCTTGTAGGAGGCTTCACTGCTTCCTTTTATGGGATACTGGTATTCATCCCCAAGTTTCACCTTGTGGGGTGATTCATGCTCAGATAGGTTCATAGAGGATTCCTTGAATACTGTCATATGTTTGGAGGCCCCACTATCTATAAGCCAATCATTAATTCCATGAGTAATGGTACCAGTGAGGGCAGAAATCAAAACATACTCTTCATCACTTGAAGAATATTCACTTTCTTCCCTAGCCCTCTTCCTAGGAGGTTCATCATCCTCTGCAGTGTGAGCATGATGCTTTCTTTTGATGCTCTTCTTTTTCTTGTGGGAGCCATCTTTATTGTTTATGGGACAATCCCTAGCATAGTGCCCCTTTTCATCACATGTGAAGCATCGGTCATGTGATGTGTTTCTTCGAGATCTGAAGCTACCCCTCTGGTTCTGATGGTGGTGCTTTTCTTTCTTACTGTTGTGATGTCCCTTCTTATCATCATACTTCTTGGAGTGTGCTATGAGAGCTTGGTATTCATTCCCCATCTTCTCTTCTCGAGCTACAATTCAAGCTTCTTCTTGTGAGCATTCTTCCCACAGCCTACTGAATGTGATAAGTTTCCTCCTAGCACAAATTCCTTGGATGAAGGAATCCCATGACCTAGGAATTCCATTAAGAGTGGTCATTACCACTTCTCCATTCTCTATATCTTCTCCCACAGCTTCAAGTTGTTCTTTTATCTAGGAGACCCTTGAGAAATAAGACTGCATGGTCTCCGCATTCTGGATCTTGATATTCTTCAATTGATTTCTCAAGGTCATCTTCTGATTTATGTTCTTCCCTTCAAATAGCTTGGTCAAGGAATCAAACATCTCCTTGGGTGTCTTCAAAGATGACACATGTGGTATGAGATGGTCTTTGATAGAATCAACAATGATCCTCTTAGCCTTGACCAAGTTCCTCTTGTGTAAGGCCTTAGCCTCTTCTCCCTCTGGGACAGGGATCTCTTCATTTATGTAAGTATCCAACTCATTCTCTTCCAGGATTAACCCAATCTTATACTTACATGCTCGGAAGTCAGCCCCTTCAAGCTTATCCTCAAGCTTGGTGTGGTGAGACATCTTTAAATAGTACTTCAAATGGAAATAGAAAAGATTTAGGTCTTACCACTTGATTTGATGAAAACTGGATCTGGTGTTGGATTAGGGTTTGTCAAAGAAACCCTAAAAATTCAAACTTTGAATTTCAAACTTCTGAAAGGATAGAAAGATGCACCTTGATGAGATGATCAAGCTGGTATACTCAGAATTTGAAAACTGCAAATTTTCACCCCTCAAAATTGCTTTTGAAACTTCTGAATTCACTAGGCAGGACCCTGAATTAGGGTTTGAGTTTCCTGGAGCTTCACCCAACCAAAAAGTTTGATCCAAAGCTCTAAACTTCGATTTTTCCAAGGAGCTTCCAGCTATGGTCTCAGAATTCAAAAATTTCAATTTTTGCAGAAACCCTAATATTTAGGTCAAAAACTAAAAGTGCTCAGAATTGAATTTTGTTTCGACAGAAAGATGCACCTTGCTGAGGGGAGTCAATCTAACCTCCTACCTTTGAATATCTGTGGATAGAAACCTAAAAACAAGAAGCCCTAGCTTCCGCAACTGCACAGTGTCTTCTTCTCAGGTTAGCTCTGATACCATGTTAGATTTTGAGCATTATTTCAATATGATCTAGGATCTTATCTGAGAGAATAACAAGTACAACATATCAATCACAAGAGACAATAGACATAGATTTTCCTTGGGGAAAACCAAGAAGGTGAAAAACCCCAATAACATCCCCAAAGATAGATAGAGCAATGGTACAAAACCCAAGCAAAAGAGATAGACTCCTAGCAGCTTCTCCTCCTCCACTAGTGCACATCACTCAATGAGAGAGATAGATGAGTAAGTGAATGATCAAATAGAGTGACAGCCTCACTCTATTTATACACAACTCAACTTGCCTAATAACCTAATAGGGCCGAATTCTCTAGGAGACTCTAATAACCCATGGTAACCCAACTCAAGGCCAACCCCACACTTGGTGGTCTAATAACCCCTCTTGTATAAGTTACGACACTTGCGACACTTGTAAATACAAATGACGACACTTCCATACAGAGGAATAATAACTTCTCTGTAGGGATACAATATACATATATGAAATACATTCTGAAGTTACATATACATCAACAAATCACCCCCATCACTCAGATGTCCACATGTTTTCTCTTGCTTGTATACTTCCATCACTTCAATTCTTGAGCTTGCCTTGTTTTGCATTTTATTGGAAATTGTGTTGTCTTCACATTTGTTGCTTGGCTAGGAATATTGTTTGTCATCCTCTTTCGTGCATTCCTCTTAGAGAATGGAGATTTTTCAACAAGTGGATCTTGTATTGAGTGAAGAAATGCACTTTGTATCCCTCATTTTTTTGGCTTGAGAATGCCTTCTTACTTCTTGCACTTGGCCGAAGTTACCTTCGCATTTCAATCCTACATCCATTCTCCTTAATCCCCACTCATGAATATTATTCTTCATTTGATTTTCTATGATCACATATGGATTAAAATCATGATACTTATAAGACAAAGGATAACATACTACCTCAACAACCCACTCATTCACTAAACACATCATAACAATAAGACCAGCATAACTACTTTAATGATGAAAATACATGCTTTATTATTGAAAAAGAGATAAAATTATTTAGAAAAAAATGATGAATAAGAGGAATGTGATATATTTCCCCTCCTATAAATGAATAATTTCATGTCGACAACGTTCATTCACTTCTGGTGAGAGAAATCGTACTTAATTCATCACTAAAAAAAATATCGTCAATTAAGATTGTTTTGTAATGAAACTCGTGAAAAAGCTAATAACCAAGGTTGCTATGGAATATGAGGTGCATAACTAGTTGATTTGGGAGTAAAAAAGTATGGGGAATGTGATTTTGAACTCATACTTGATTTTAGAGCTTTATGCAATGGTTCTAGGGTCTTTTGCCCGACTATTGATAAAACCTATCATTTAATTAAAAATCCCATTAGCTTTAAATAAGGCATAAGAACTGTAAATTGGCAATTGAGTATTCTTTGTGACAAAAAAAACTTATATGCAAATGAGCATGAGTAACATGATTCCACACTTGGATTCTACCTAACTAGCAATTGATGTCTTGTGTTGACTCCGGACAACTGTCATCCTACAACACTCAATAAAAAATGGTCAACAAAAATATGAACTTGTAAATCATAATTAACAACAAGAAAAGATTGTACTATGCAATAGAAAGCACGTCTAATCTCACAGACTGGAGCGCTAATATTTATGGGCAATATCTGGATTCGAAGCTCACCCGGGAAGGAAAACACTACACTAGCCATATTGAAGAGTAAACCACATCTCATCCTCATTTGATGTGATATTGTGACCCTTCAACTAATGTGTTTTTCTTCATTGTGTGCTTTTGGCTTATAGTGGGGTCCAACAGAGTCTTTAAAAATTAAATGTGTCATTTTACTCTTGGACGTGTTGTTGCAATCTCTAAATGTATGTGTTTTTCCTCTTTGTTCATTTTCACTTTGTTGTGGGGTATGGCAGAGCCTCTAAGAGAAAAAAAAAAAAGATACTAAAATCAGATTTAAAAAGTCTCAAGGGGTCGATCATTAATTTAAGTATTGCTTTGCTTTATGTTTGTATATGGTTTGATTCTTCTAATAAAGGTTGATGGTTTCAACAACATAGTGATGGGATGAAAGTAAATTTATGTTTAATTTAGTTATAGTCATATGTTAAATTTTCAGATCTCAACACATATTCCATGTTAAATTTTCAGATCTCAAGTCATAGGACCCAACGGAAGGGTCATCTTATATGTTATACATGTAGTACATTGTACTAGGGGCACAACATTCCCTCCTACATGCATTCACTGTAAACTATTTCTTCCATACACCAGACTTCAAAGACTGGGTCATTATTGTTGTATATTATTGGTGTTCACTAGCTGGACATTCTATTAGATCCTCTAGAGGTTGTATGTTCTACAAAATAAGGTGAGAAAACCTGCTCCACAAATGTGTTGGTTTGAGGATACATGCAGTCTAGGGTAGATGAGATAATGTGTTATGGTGTTAATGTGTTTGCATTCGTAAACTTGACTAAAAATTATTAAAAACACTTGTAAGCCACCACAAGGAAGGATAGAAAAAATATAACCTTGTGATCCAACCCTAATCTTCGTGATGCCTCCAACAAATTGTTGGCCCTGGTGTATCCCTCAAAAGAGTCATCGCTTCTGGCCATGCACTGCATGCCTTATGTACGGCTACTGGGCATCTCCAACAGCGCAACAAGATAGATTTTGAATAGCAACCTATGTCTTTGTACATCTGAATATTTTGAATAGAAACCTCATCAATTGGGTCTACAAGATAGAGGACCTGTAAAGAAAAACAATATGGCACAATTTTCATGTTGTATGTATTACTATAGTACAATAAAATTATATAATTTTTGTGGAAAATAAAAACCATACCTCAATATCCTTCATGTCCAACATGTCCCAAAAACAATGAGCTACAATAACCATTAAAGTACTGAAAACAATAACAGTAATAATAGTAGCAATCTATATAAACATTAGAAATATATATCAGATCTAAACCAATTATAAACTCAACATCAGATGTTGGGGCAGACCTCCCTTATCCTCAGAAAAAATGCTTCTAAACAAACTTCAACCTCTTAGCGTTAGGTTACTTGCATGAGACTCAACTAGACCAACATACATGTGAAAGGAGAGAACCCAGAACTGGAAAAGACCCTAAAATAGATCATCCAACCCTCACAAATCAAAAACAGTAGCAACACAGCAGTATGACCAACTCACAATAAAAAACGACAGCAAAGTACTCCAAAAAAGTCATATAAGGTAGCGCTATGGTGGATGGCACCCAAGGAGGGATATTAAGGTCAACGCAAGGATGGAAAACAATCCTAAGGGGTCACGCTAGTCATCAACAAGCTGGATGTCAACATTTAAGAGTTGTACAACTCAATGTTACCATGCAAGGTTCAATCACAAGTCACCACAAGGATAAACATAGCATACAAGTAAACATGCAATTCAATGTAACATAACAAGGCAACATGATGTCATACTAGCCTCATGCACATCAATTCAACGTGAGGGTAGGTTACCTGGCCTTCTCAACTGTATGTGGTCATACTGTATATAAAACACCTTTTATATATTGGGACACATAACTAAATAGAAATATTGTATGTTGAATGATCAATTAGGTAAGTACCAAGTTAAAGATATGAATGTATATATTGAGCCTCTTATCGATGAGCTATTGAATTTATGGGTTGGAATCCCTATGTATGACATCTCCAGACCAATAGGGCAGAAACAATTTCAGTTCCATGGAATACTTGCATGGACAATTCATGACGCTCCCGGGTTAACACATTTTTGTGGTATGTAACTTTATGTTGCACGTCGTTAAAATTATATGTTTTTAAGGTAAAAAACAAGCATTTTTTTTAAATTAATAATCTTTTGAGGCTATAACATTAACACATATATCTTGCAGGTCTTCAAACAAAGGGAAAATTTTCATGTCCAGTCTATGGTCCTAGGATAAAATCTCGTCATTCAAGAATTTTAGCAAAGGAGGTGTTCGATGAGTACAGGCACTTCCTCCCTAAGAACCATAGGTATCGAACTACCAAAAAAAAAATTCAATGGTAAAAAAGAGAATGGAAAGAAACCACGAAGAATGACACCTCACCTATGGAAGTTGGAATATAACAGAAATCGTCGAGGTATGCAAATTGTATATGTAGCATATATGTTCACGTAATATTATGATTTTTATATTTTTACTGAATTTTCTCTACCATGGATGTCATGAATTCTTGTTAATGTTCTTTCGTTTATGTTTAATGAATGTATTTAAGGCATGAATGGGCTTCCACGAGGAATGAAGACTTATCCCATATAATTCAGTAAGTTGCCTTACTACGAGCACCTACAAATAGCTCATTTGTTCGATACAATGCATATCGGGAAGAATGTAATAGAATGGTGGATATTAGATGGAAAGTCTGACAAAGATAAAATTGGAAAAAATTGTAGTGACATTGCAGAAGCCAATCACGCATTACAAAGTGTAATTATTTCCAATGCCGAAGAAGAGTACCGAAATATTAGTCTTACATGGTTATTGACAAAGCAACAAAGCAATGCTATAAAAGAGGTCATTCAGGAAATAAGGTTTCCAACGGGGTTTTCGTAGAACATACAAAATATATTAACCAAAAAAGGTGATTTTGGTGGTGTTAAAACTCATGATTGGCATAATTCATTAAGGTAATTATTTACGTTTATAATTTCCATTAAGTACATCTTTTTAGTGATTGTTCTCTCCTATTTGAAAACATTAGATCATTATTTGCTTTTTTCTACAGTACGTTCTACCTCTATCTCTCCCAGATAGCTTTGACGACAACATAAAACAAGTTATATATGATCTTGGTAAATACATGAGGTAAGAAACAATTTATATGCATGAAAATGTTTGCTCTCTTTGTTGCATTGCTTATTGACATATTGTGTTTTACAGCTTGGAACTTTATTATATATGCCTCAATCTTGTTGATCACTGTTATTTTCTTGCATATTTTGTAGGTGGATTTCATCTAAAGAAATCCATAAAGAAGATATTAGGTATTGGAAGAGAGAAATTCTTCGTCTAATGTGTGAAATGCAGAAGTATTTACCTCCACCATTTTTCAATGCACAAGAACATTATCTCATACACCAAGTTGAGGAGATTGAATTGTGTGGACCTGTAAACTCAAGGTCAATGTGGATGGTGGAAAGATTGAAGTCATTGAAGGCTTTTGTTAGACAAACAGCACGTCCTGAGGGTTCTGTGGTGCAGGGCTATATGCTATATCAATCCATGGTGTACATTAGTCAGTATCTTCCAAATTTAGCAAAAAATATCAATCTGCCTCGCATTTGGCATGTCGACTCCATCAACAAATTTGAAGGGGAGGTCCCATTGGGGAAAGGTAGAATGAGGAAAGTGAAAGGTAATTGAATGGTGTACATTTAATTTAGTATACAATTAATTTTTCAATTTATGTAATTTTTATTATTCCATCAGTATTTTAAGGTAAACTTAATTTCCTTTAATGATAGCTAATTTACAATTCTTTATTGTTATTTTTTCATATAGTTTGTTGGCAGTCGGTTTGGTAAGGAAGAATCGCAGCATCGTCGATGCTGCGACACGTCAGACGAAGACGTGGAAGGAAGAAGGATCTATTATTTTATGTACTTTTTGAGTCGTTTGTACCGCAATAGGCAAGTTTTTAGGTCATTGGACCATATGAGATGTAATTTTGAGTCGTTTGTACCGCAGAATGTGGGTTTTTGGGTCATTTGGACCGTGTCAGTTAGACTTTGGGTCATTTGTCCAGGAGTCAGTTAGGAAGTTGTTAGTAAGTGGACAAACATTGTAAAGTCGAAATCCTATATATAGACAGAAAATTGTAGGTCGGAGGGGGAGAAGAAGCGGAGAGTTGTGATATGCGTTTTGTGCGTATGGTCTGATATCCAGAGATATTGCTAAAGTCTGCAATCTGTAGAGGCATTGTATTGGGTTTTTGCAGCGATAATATGATGTGATGAAACTGTTCTGTGCAATCCTGGTTTGTCTTCTGTCTTTTGATGGTAATGCAATGTTTCCTCGATGCAATAGTCGTTTTACTGTTATAATCTGCCGCAATAATGAATGTTTCTTGTAAATGATGTTATGAGTACAATAATGTCATAGTGAATGCATAGATTTATGATCGTTGAATGTTGCAATAAGATTAACTAGCTGATGCCGCAACACCCTCCTTCATTCGGCGGAAACATGGTTCCATCCACTCTTCCTTGATCGCCTCGGGTGAGACCTCATCTGCTCTGCAAGTGTTGCTGGGCAGGGTAAAACCTGTCTGGGCCGGTGCTCGGGGAGATCACGGTGGGTTGGTGTCGATAGTGATGGGAACCCCTGTCGAATGGGTTTGAGTCAACAAATGGTTCCGTTGCTGGGACCTGTGCGAAGTGAAAGGAGGATATGTTGTGGAACCCGACAAAACCGGAGATCCCAAAATGGTTTGATCAAAAGTTGTAGGAATTCGCTGAAGAAGAAAGCCGGAACAGTCGACTGACAGTAGGTCAGTGGGTAGATAGATACATTCACAACAGTCCACATGAATGGTTCTTCTGTGAGTTCCCAGTCCTATTGTTCGAATGGTTGGCGAAGTTGACCTTTCAGAAGAGGAACTTCCAAGGTGGCGAACCGACGACCTGCACCCCCGAGTTGATTCAGGAGCTGCAGGAAGTTGATAATAAAGCATCGCGGGATGTCGAAGTGTGGTTCGATAGAATCCTATAGGGCTATACCATAGAGTTCACGGTTGATACTTAGAAATCCTATAGCGAAGCCAAAAGATATTTTTTCCGCGAACCCCGGGGCAGGTTTTTGTTGTCGCTTCAATTGTCGATTAAGATGCTTATTTGTGAAAAGGGTATATTGAAGATGCATCTTGATCAGTAGACAGCATGGTGGGCAGAGGCCGTGGGTACCACGGCAGTTGGGGGGCAATACATGGAATTATAAGGGGTAGATGGGTGCAGGTCATGATGAGACTGTGAGTGAAGCTGAGGAAGAAAGTGGTCTTACGAGGGGAGGAGCAAGGTTCCAATAGGAAAAGAGGCAGAGGACGGGAGAAGGTCCTGCTACAGTCAAACCACAAGGCTGTGAAGGAAGACCACACGGGACGAAGCGACCTCACAGTCCTGACAAGGACAACCAGGATACGCCCAGGATAGAGGCAGGACCAAACCCTAGTACCAACATACCCACACCTCCGCTCACTATCTCTCAGATACCAAGAAATACCACTTTGACACCACCAAGTTCATCAATACCGCAGAAGTTAATCAGTAGTAGTACAGTGATCAAAGGAGGAAGGAAGCCTAGAATGGCGGGCGTTGATGCTAAGTTACCGTTGTTCCACGGGAGTGGGATGGACAACCCAGAACAGTATTGGTTTTTGTGTGAAGCAGTCTGGACCGTAAAATAGATCACCGATGATGCCACTAAGAAAAGACAGTTAGCAACAACCCTGCGAGGTCGTGCATTAGATTGGTTTATGAAGTTTGTTCTAGTTCCCATAGGAGCCCTAGAGAAGTCACTAGATGAGATTCGGGATGGGATGATTGCAGAATTCAGAAAGCCCAAGTCTGAGGCTCAATATATACGGAATTGAAAGAAATTAAGCAATATCCCAATGAGACGGTGTGGGATTTCGACCATCGATTCAAGAAACTAATGGCAAGGGTTAGTTTCGATATGAGCGTCATCCAACATAAAGAGTGGTTCATTGCGGCACTGCTACCACATATTCGGCTACCATTGATGCAAGAGAACATCTCGATACCCAGTGAAGCTCTGTAAATTGCAATGAATTGGAGGCGTCGCCGATTGGAGAAAATGCAGCCGAGATGTTGCAGATACAAACACAGCTCGCTAACTTGACTATACAGCTGCAAGATTTGAAGAAGGGGAAGGAGCAACGCGAAGAAGTATGGTGTACACGATGTCAAGGAGAAGGGAATACGAAGGACAATTGCCAGGATTTCTGCAATTATTTGGTTTCAGGAGTGCCAAATCTGTTGAATGGTGGTAGCATGTCGTGGTTTCACATCTACCATGTATACGGGCACGACCATGACAATTGCCCATATATGCAGAAAATGGTCACAACCCCGAGGAATCTTTATTGTACGTTTTGCAAATCGGTGGGTCACAATGACAAGGATTTCCATGCACATGGGTTGCTACAAGAGAGAATGTATGCTGCGTTCTACGTAAAGGACGACCAGCGTGTCGTACAATAGTCGCAACCGCAGGCGCAGGTAGCCCAGCCGCTACCTTAACCGCAGATGCAGTTTGTACCATAGCAACAGCAACCGCCGCAGTTCATGCCACAATATGCTCCGATGCAGATGGCTCCACAGTAGCCATAGTATGTACAGCGATCACAGTATGCACAACAAGGGAAAGGAATGCAACCGGCACCAATGCAGCAACAGTTCAACCAACCGCAGTACCAACAGCAAGGAGGATTTCGGGGAGGACGTGGTGGAGGATTTGGTCGTGGAGGAGGACGAGGTGGTCGCGGACCTGTTCAATGCTATCACTGTGCGCTATGGGGAAACTACCAGTGAGACTGTCCACTGCTGCAGAACCAATGTACATTCTGCTTTGTTAACGATCACACAGTTGAGAATTGTCCACAGTTGATTGCGCGATGGAAGGCAGGAAATACTCCCTAGTTGCAGAACCAGCCCCAGGCACAGCAGCCTGCCCAGAACCAAGTGCAGCAACTAGTGCAGAACCAAAATATGTGGCCTAATCAAAATCAGAACGTGAACCCACCCAGGAATCCACCGCTGAACCAGACCCAGGGTACGAATATCACGACAATTTCTGCAAAGCCAAGACCAAAAGGTGCTTACGTTGTTGTGGTCACTCATGGAGGAAAGACAACTGGAGAAGACAGCTCACTGATCCGGTTAGCCGGACAAAAGAAGGTATCATTTGACATTAATGCAGAGCAGGAAGCATTTCTTCAAGCGCGTCGTACACTAGAAAATGACCGAGGTAAAGCTGTTGTGTACGACATGCCCCTTACTTTTGATACTACTTCGGAGGTTGGCCCGTCGCGGCGGTCCAACACACTTCAAGCATTTTTGGAACATTGTTTATCCCTGGCAAGATATCCCAACGCTCTTGCTGCGATTGAAGCTTTGTTGCAACGACCGGCCCAGGATCGACAAGAGCTCGTGGTTAATTCCTTACAACGATGGAAGACAGGTAAGGAGATGCGGATGAATATTCAAATTGGCGACTACGATGTTGATTCGGTTATTCTGGATCTTGCTTCGGATGTCAACATCTTGACTAAGCAGGCTTGGAAAAAGATGGGGAGTCCCCCATTGAGTTGGTCTCCTGTACAACTCTGGTTAGCTAATCACGCTAAGGTGACACCGATTGGGAGAGTTCCAGGAATGGTGGTGGACATTGAGGTAATGAAAACACATGCCGACTTTGATGTAATAGAAGTAGTCGAGGGAGGAAGCTCTTATCCATCACTACTGGGGATTGGATGGGCTAATGATAGTGGAGCTGTAATCAACTTCAAGCGACGGATGATGACTTTTGAAAATAGCAATCTCAGAGTTATCGCCCCGTTGGATCCGGCTGAAGGATGCCGCTACATAGAGCCAATGAAGGATGACGATCCCAGCGGATGGGACCATGCATTCAATATCTTTGAATATTATATCCATCCGACTACCCACGGTGAGCTGGGATGGCGCAGTGACAACTCTGCGTCTTCCGACTCTGATGATGCGCTAGAATATTGGTAGAACCGCTTGCACGAGGTGTCGCTTCGTAAGTGTGTATTAATCACACAGTCATTATGCTGTGTCACAACTGAAACGGTTACGCTACCAATATATGAAGGACTTTCTGACAGAGTTCGAAGAACGAGTTTCCGAACCACAACGATTGTTGTCATTGAACGAAGCACTAAAGGCTGCTCCAGCACGCTAGTGGGCGATACACAAGGCATCAATTGATGGATGGTCGAAATGCAGAAGATTGATGATGGTATGCTTCGATGATACCGAGTTTTACCACACTGGGAAATATGATGGTTGGAATAATCCTAGTGGTCACTTGATGGAGTGTCAGCGGTTATGGGTATTGCGACCAAGAGATGAATGGGTCCATGCTTTTATCCATACGTTTGATGAGATGCCACGATCATGGTATACTACAGCTGAGTTGCGAGGAGAAATTTCTACTTGGCTGGAGCTCACAATGTGTTTTACCCATACATTCAGTTTTGCAGATGCCAATCCAGAAGTTAACAATGCATTACAGCTCATCCGTAATGTAATTCTGCAGGTTGTCCTGGTGGCATATCCTACGGATCCGCATACACACTACTAGATGCATTCTCTCATGGAATGCTTCAATATCAGTGGTGGACTAGAAGATGGCAATGATCCAAGAAATGTAAATATCCCGGAATCAGAGGGAATTCATGCTGTGGTACCACTTGATGCGCCAAGCGATCCGATCAGTCAGCCGCTGAAGATCCAAAATATTAACATTGGGGCAGAGGACAATCCGAAGTTCGCAAATGTCGGGGATTACTGGGATGATGAGATGATAAGCAAGGTCACTGATTTGATCCATGAGTTTCAGGATGTATTTCCCACAAAGTTTTATGACATGAAGGGTATTCTGGGCGACATAGGGGAGATGAAGATTCCATTAAAACCAGATGCTAAGCCGATCTGGCAGCGACCCTATCCATTGAATCCACGACATAAGGAGAGGGTCAAGGTAGAATTGGATCGCATGTTGGACGTCGGTATCATTGAACCAGTCGAGGAGTCGGAATGGATTAATCCTATGGTGGTACAGGATAAGAAGACTGGCGAGGTGAGCATTTGCATTGACCTTAGGAAGCTAAATGATGCATGTTTGCACGATCCGTTCCCAACCCCGTTTACTGACGAAGTGCTCGAAGGTGTGGGTGGCCAGGAGATGTACTCTTTCACAGACGAATTCTATGGCTACCATCATATCCGCATTGCAAAAGAAGATCCCCATAAGACAACTTTTGTTATCGAATGGGGTCGCTTTCAGTACACCGTGATGCCGTTCGGATTGAAGAATGCACTTACGATATTTTCGTGGGTTGTTGTTGTTGCATTCAAAGATTTCATTTAGAATTTTTGTAGGTATACATGGACGATTGGATGGTCTATGGTTTGGTCCGCGATCATCTAGCGAATCTGCGGTTGATGTTGGAGTGATGTCAAAAGCACCAGATATCATTGAACTTAAAGAAATGTATCTTTTGTGCACCATTTGGAATACTGTTGGGTCATATTGTGTGTAAGCAAGGATTGATGGTCGACCCAGCAAAGATTGCGCTCATTCTGAGTTTGACACTGCCGACTACTGTTAAGCAGTTACAGGCGACGCTGGGACATACGGGGTATTATCGCAAGTTCATCAGGGTTTATGCTGCGATTACTGCCCCTATGGAGAAATTGTTGAAGAAGGATGCGGTATTCTAGTGGAGCCCTGAATGTCAGGATAGCTTTGAGACACTAAAGACGAAGATGGCTTCGGTGCCGATATTAGTATTTCTTGACTGGAGTAAGGAATTCCATGTTCATGTTGATGCCTCATCGATCATGCTGGGAGTCGTGTTGGCCCAGCCCGGTGAGGGGGATCTTGATCACCCCATTGCTTTCTCCAGCCGAAAGTTGTCATCTGCAGAAAGAAATTACACTACTACAGAGAGGGAAGGTCTGGCAATGGTTTACGCGTTGCAGAAGTTTCGCCATTACTTACTGGGAGGCTATTTCAAGATGTTCACAAATCATTTTGCATTAAAATACCTGGTCAATAAGCCTATGTTGGGGGGGAATATCTTTCGATGGCTACTTCTGTTTCGGGAGTTCAATTTTGAAGTAATTGTGAAGCTAGAGAGGTTAAATATTGGCCCGGATCATCTCTCCCAAATTGAAACAGGGGAGGAGCCAACTAACATTGAAGATGGGTTTCCTGATGCACAATTATTAAAAGTCGGAGTCACTGATGGATATTTTGAAGAAATCATTCAGTTTCTGGCAACTGGTACCACACCAGAGGAATTCAACACTAGTCACAAGAAGCAGTTGGTAGTCAAGGCTGCATATTTCTAGCCAATCGCAAGAGTGCTATACAATATGGGTGCCGATGAGATATTGCAACGGTGTGTTTTTCCGCATGAGCAAGAGCATATCCTTTCTAAAGCACATGCAAGAGTGGCTGGAGGGCACTATGGTGGCCGTGCGATGGCAAGGAAGATGCTTCAAGCGGGCCTCTAGTGGCCTACGCTGCAAAGTGATGCGATAGATTATGCACGGTCCTGAGATGTTTGTTAGAGAACCGGGAAGCCATCCAGGCAGGATGCAATGTCGTTGATGCCTCAGTTAACATTCCAGCCATTCGAAAAATGGGCCATCCACTTTGTGGGACCTATCCATCCATCGCGTAAGCGCACTGGTGCTAGGTATATCATCACGGCGATAGATTACTTGACGCAATGGGCAGAAGCTGCACCAGTCATTGATTGTTCCGCGGCCACAGCAGCGCAGTTTCTCTTTGACCATATTCTCACTTGCTTTGGCTGCCCCAAGATATTGTTGAGCGATCAAGGTAGCCACTTTCTCAATCGCACCATCAACGTATTGACGAAGGAATTGCAGATACAGCATAAGAAGAGTACACCCTATCATCCGCAGGCGAATGGCATGGTGGAGGCTTTCAATAAGATATTGGAGTATGCGCTGACAAAGGTGTGCAATGTGAATCGAGATGACTGGTATCTCAAAATCCCCGCAATATTGTGGGCCTATCGCACCACATGTAAAAGGATGATAGGGAATACACCCTTAAAGCTAGTGTATGGGCAAGAGGTGGTTATTCCTATGGAGTATATCATTCTGAGTCTGCGCATAGTGGCAGCAATCGGTATGGATGATGTCGCAGCATTAGAGGAACGTCTTGCACAGTTAATACAATTGGAGGAAGATTGCTTCATCGCCGGTTTCCATCAGGGTGTGGAGAAAGATCGCCAGAATGCTTGGCATGATCGCCACATCAAGAACAAACAGTTTCAACAGGGTGATTTGGTGTTGTTATATGACAGCAAGTTTATGAAACATCCAGGAAAATTGCAGATGCATTGGCTTGGTCCCTATCGCATTAGTAGAATTCCTTCAGGTGGAGCAGTACAGTTGCAACAGTTGGATGGGGTGATGCTCCCCAAGTTGATTAATGGTAGCAGGTTGAAGCCCTATCGGTCGGTCTTGGAACAACGCGATGCCTGAGTCGCATCGGGAAAAAAAAAAAAAAAAACAAGTGTAGATTGATTGGTGGCAAGCTGGCACACCAACGGGGACAGAATGCGGAAGCAGGGAGGTTTCTGCCGCAAGTTAGGAGTGGTTTGCGACAAGTGGCAGCATTGCGATTGGGTCACATCAAAAATCATTAAGCAGATGGCACTTTTTCCTTTTGGGCAGATATGATCGTTAGTCGAATCAGATTGTGTCAGAAGAACGCACATTTGGAATAAGGAATACACCGAGGCAACATGGCCGACGGCACCTAGACGGATGTTTTGCAAGGTTGGCACGAGGCATCCACCATGGCAACATGGCCGAAGGACTGCTTCGCACATTTTTTCACATAGGGCGATAGGCGGGGGTATGATTGTTCCACCCACCTCCAACGTCTGAGCAATGGAATCTTATCATTACCCTGGAACGTGAGCAAGTGGTGCACAGGATTGTTGAGGCAGACGAATGATTGAATGTGATGTATAAATATAGGACCCAAGGATGGTAGGATCATAGAGGTTGTTTCAGTTAAGAGGGGTTATGTTACGAGATGCTCGGGCATCTAGCTAAGTTAGGGATTCCAAGGAGGTTGTGGAAATGATCCATTTTATTTCCTGTGGGAGCACACCAGGTGCGCTGAGGGCTCGAACCATGAGTGTACATGAACGGTTAGAGCAGGCTACACCCCTAACACTCAGGGGTTACAAGCATGAGCTCTTGTCCGAGATGTATAGGCAGTTGGTGATGGTTTGAAGTCTCGTGGTCCCTGCGACCACACAAAAGAGGGGGTTTCGTCACCCTCAGATCCTTGTAACATGTGCTTATTGGTGTGAAATAGATGTGCTAGAACCATTGGCCTATTTTACACCCTGGAGTTGCTCGAAAAATTCCTCTCCATTTACAATCGGTCTCTCGAGACTGGAGGATGATTTTACAAGGTCTGTGACAGTAAGCTGGGAAACGTCCACTTTTGGGCAAGAAGTACATGACAGCGAGCAGATGATTAGTGTAGCAGAAGGAGCAGGACAACACCACGCGATCCAGATAGCAAGAACAGTTGCAGCACTATAGCTCACCCATGATAGACCACAGAGTACACCATGTCTAGTTGATGTGGCTCGAGGGCGAGCCACAAGATTGTGTTAGGGGCCTGTTGGCAGGCGGTTTGGTAAGGAAGAATCGCAGCATCATCGATGTTGCGACACGTCAGACGAGGACATGGAAGGAAGAAGGCTCTATTAGTTTATGTACTTTTTGAGTCGTTTGTACCACAATAGGTGGGTTTTTAGGTCATTGGACCATATGAGATGTAGTTTTGAGTCATTTGTACCGCAGAATGCGGGTTTTTGGGTCATTCGGACCGTGTCAGTTAGATTTTGGGTCATTTAGTCAGTTAGGAAGTTGTTAGTAAGTGGACAAACATTGTAAAGGCGAAAGCCTATATATAGACAAAAAGTTGTAGGTCAGAGGGGGAGAAGAAGCAGAGAGTTATGATATGTGTTTTGTGCGTATGGTCTGAGATCCAGAGATATTGCTAAAGTCCACAATCTACAGAGGCATTGTATTGGGTTTTTGTAGCGATAATATGATGTGATGAAACTGTTCTATGCAATCCTGGTGTGTCTTCTGTCTTTTGATGGTAATGCAATGTTTCCTCGATGCAATAATCATTTTACTGTTATAATCTGCTGCAATAATGAATGTTTGTAGTAAATGATGCTATGAGTACAATAATGTCAAAGTGAATGCATAGATTTATCGTTGAATGCTACAATAAGATTAACTAGCTGATGTCGCAACACCCTCCTTCATTCGGCGGAAACATGGTTCCGTCCACTCTTCCTTGATCGCCTCGGGTGAGACCTCATCTTCTTTGCAGGTGTTGTTGGGCAGGGTAAAACCTGTCTGGGCCGGTGCTCAGGGAGGTCACGGTGGGTTGGTGTCGATAGTGATGGGAACCCCTGTCGACTAGGTTTGAGTCAACATAGTTGGTCGCGTGTGGGATGAAATACATTTATACATTGCAAACAATCTTGATTGGATGGAGGAATGGATTAAACAATGTACATAATACTATGGTACCTTATCATGGGAAGGGGTTAGTAAAATGATTAAAATAGTGCATCGTTATCAAGAAGAATATCCCAGAGAACTTACACAAAGGGAAATTGATTTAGCGTGCGGTTTAAAAGATAAAAAGGCAAGTATATTTACCATGCTCATTTTTTTCATTGTTTCCCATTTTATCAAAATATTTCTTTCATTTATTTCTTCTTATATATTTATTTACAGATTAGGGCATGATGCAGCTGATACATCACAATGCTATGTGGTGCAATGGTCGTAAATTTCGCATCAAAAAGTTGGATGAGAAGAAGAAAACATTTGATTGTGGGATAACTGCAGTTTTTCAAGTCACTAATGTTTCCTCTAGAAGTGTCAGGCATCCAGAAGTATCTGAAAATAGGTGTTATGGTTATTTGGAAGATATACTTGAGTGTGACTTTAATTCCTTTAAAATAGGTTTGTTTGAGGTCAAATGGTATAGGCTACGAATGAATGAACGTGATCCCGAAAGAATTGTTATTGAGCATGCCAATGGATTTACCATGGTTAATACAAGGGCACTTGAACCGGCTACAGAGCCGTATGTTCTTCCAATTCAATATGAGCAGGTATTTTACTCAGAGGTTCCAGGTAAAGCAGGTTGGTCATACATTGTTAGATACGATAAAAAAGGAAGACTGGTCAAGTATAATGTAGAGGAAGAAGAAAATGTTGAAGAAGAAGGTGATGCAGATCAGGAGCAGTTGGTCGCCGATGTAAATGTGTCAGATGAAGAATCCGATCAAGAAGTTGATCATCCAAATGATGTAGTAGACAATGACGTTGACATTGATGATATTGATGATGAATATATAACCGAAAATGGCGTTGATCATGATGTTGATATGAGCGATCTTTTCAATGATGGCGATTCTGAACCAGATGACGACACAGATGTTGAGTCAGATGAAGAAGAATATTCCCAATGACATTATAGCAATGTTGGAATCTAGGAGGTATGTGAGAACATATTTTTGCATAATGTATTATGTTTAAATTATTTATTTATTTTTAAACCATCATCATCATCATCGTCGTCATCACCATCTTCATCATCATCATAATTGTCGTCGTCATCACCACCACCACCACCATCATCATCATCATCATATTCATCATCATCATTATCATCTCCCTCTTCCTCGTCAACATCTTCATCATCGTCATCATCATCATCATCTCCATCATCACCATCATCAACATCTTCATCATGATCATCATCTTCATCACCACCACCATCATCATCATCATCTTCATCATCATCATCTCCATCATCATCATCATCATCATTGTTGGGTGTGTTATATCTCTTCACATGGTGGCTGTGTGTAACCACAAATTAACCACAAGTATGAGCATCCTCTGATGGTTCTAGAGAAGGAGTGGAAGGCGCTCATGGAGGATGCAAAGGAGAAGGCATTGAGAAAATAAGGAAAGACTAGGCCAACCGGTTCAAGAAGGTATGACACATATCATATTTTCAATGAACAATGTTCAATTTTTTTTAAACTTTTAAATATATTTAAGTTGCGATATCTAACGTATTTGCAACCTTTCATATGCTCTGCGGGACCTCTAAAGAAACAAAGGAAAGATTATAAAAACATGGGCAGCACAAACTGGGCCAGGGTGGATATCAGAAGCTAAGGGCACGAATTGTAAGAATCAAATGATCATTATTTGTAGCCAACAATTAATTGATTTTTCTAACTGTATCGAACAATTAATTGATTTATTACAAGCACTTTACATGGTGTTATGCATTGCAGGGAAATGCTTTTAAAGAGGAAGCCACTGAAGAAGACTTGAAGCTCGGCTTCAAGTACTGTTTTCAGCATGTGCTGGAACATCGATGAAGCTTGGGGAAAGCCCCAATTTCCCCATTGATTCACGCAAAGGTAAATAAAATCAATAAGGACATCATTATAATGTACTTGTGTAATATATTCATGAATGATTGCATCAAAAAATGAATGTATTTTTTTTTAGGGTGAGACCAACAAAAACAACGAGGGTAGCGGTACCGAACCGGTACCACGCGATGGTGGGGAGTTTCCTATCCATTCAGGTATGTATACTATAAAAAATATGTATTCAATATGATTTTAAATACATAATTGATGACATTTACTAATTAATATTTTTCTATGAATGGCAGAGCATGTACCTTCTCATGCTCAGTCGGGACTAGAGGAACAAATGGCAGAACCAATGAACACTCCAATTGACTCAACTAGTCGTCCAGCAGGTAAAGATCATTGTAATGATATTGTAAATAATGAAATACGTATCTCAATAATAACTGCGCATTTATATATATATAATTGTCTTGGTTTTTGCAAATGATGCCCCTCTCCATCCACCTCCACCCCCTGCTAATCGACGTACCAGAAGTATGGTATGGGGGTGCATATCCACACAATCAACAGAAAGAGAGGTCACAACAATTACAACGGGTCAAGACACCGAAGATGAAGTCCCCCTCTTTGAATTTCTAAGAAAAAAACCAAAACATTAAAAAAAGTAGTTGTAAACATTTAAGATTTGTATTTGACTGAGTGAAGGCATGAAATATTTTCAGTTTTGTTACAAGTTTCTTGATCTAGTCTGTGCATGGTGATATTTTAGAATTGAGGTTTCACATGTGTATGTTATTGCTTAGTTCAGATTTCAGAATATGTGTGACATATTTCGAGGACTATGGTTATCCTCAAGGGACTGGCAACCCCTTCCTGAGTTAACCCAAGGAAGATGAGATGACCATATCGTTTATAATTGGTTTACTGTTATTATAATAGTTTTTGTTTTCAGTACTTTAATTATTTTTGTAGCTCTATCTTTGATAGTATTGTGCTGATTAGAACAATTAATATAACCATGTTTGTGCTTTTTGAAATTTATATGAGAAATGTTTGTTCACTTTGTTGCATAGCTTATTTTTTAATATGTGTGACATCTTCCAAGGACTATGGTTATTGTCAAGGGGATAGACACCCCTTGTTGAGTTAACCTGAGGAAGATGAGATGACCACATGAGCTTCCTTATCCTGGGATGATGATTATGAGCTTCCACTCATTGCATGAGACACATGAAACGTATGACCACATACAGTTGATAAGGTCGGGTAACCTACCTTGACGTTGACTTGATGTGCATGAGCCTAGTATGGCGTCGTGTTGCCTTATTATGTTACGTTGACTTGCATGTTTACTTGTATGTGATGTTTAGCCTTGTGGTGACTCGTGATTGACCCTTGCATGGTAACGTTGAGCTATACAACCCTTAAATTTCGACGTCCAGCTTGTTGATGACCAACGTGACCCCTTAGGATTGTTGTCCACCGTTGCGTTAACCTTAATAGACCTCCTTAGGTGCCATCCACCATAGCATTACCTTATATTACTTTTTTGGATTACTGTGCTATCATTTTTTATTATGTGTTGGTCATACTGATGTGTTGCTACTGTTTTTGATGTGTGACGGTTGGATGATCTATTTTAGGGTCTTTCCCAGTTATGGGTTCTCTCCTTTCATGTATATGTTGGTCTAGTTGAGTCTCATGCAACTAACCTAACACTAAGAGGTTGAAGTATGAGGATAAGGGAGTTCTGCCCCAACATCTGATGTTGAGTTTATAATTGGTTCAGATCTAATATATATTGCTACTGTTATTACTATTATTGTTTTCAGTACTTACATGGTTATTGTAGCTCATTGTTTTTGGGACATGCTGGACTTGAAGGATATTGAAGGATATTGAGGTATGGTTTCTGCATTGCTAACTCTAGATATCATTCATTAGATATAAGTACTCTAGATAGTTGTAAAGAAAATTATTCTTGAATATTTAATTATATTAACATGAAGTTTGTGAAAGTCCTAAATGGTGACTTGCAAGTATGTGTTGGTTGTAGAGCTAGATCTTCCAGTCTCATAGATGATGATTCAGCCGTGTCCGTACCCCAGTGAAGAGGAAGTGCAGCGGTTGTGCTGCAGGTTGTATCCCTTCACTTTGTTGGACGGAATAATAATAAGGACTGGCAACTTCAGTGTGGACGTAGCCCAAGTTGGGGTGAACCACAATATATATGTGTCTCTCTTGTAATGTGTGTGTGATTATATTTTCATTTCTGTTTATTGTTATTGCTCTACGATCCTGTTTTTCTAACAATTGGTATCAGAGCCAAAGGTCTATTTGGCAGATAAACCCGCAGGAAGCTAGAGTTTCTGGTTCGAGTGGGAGCAATGGCAGAAGAAGGAAAGTTTAAGGTCGAGAAGTTTAACGGCCAAAACTTCCAGTTATGGAAGATACAAATGGAGGACTATCTATACCAGAAGGATCTATTCCTACCGTTGGGAGGAAGAGAAAGGCAGTCGACGGCCATGAAGGACGAAGAATGGGAGGTTCTTCACAGAAAGGCTTTGGGAACAATACGGTCGAGCCTGGATTTGTCAGTGGCTTTCAATATCTCAAAAGAAACGACAATGGAGGGTTTGATGAGCGCACTGGGTAAGCTATATGAAAAACCCTCGACCTCCAACAAGGTATTTCTAATGAAACGTTTATTTAATATGAAGATGTCTAAAGGTGGATCTGTTACTGTTCATTTAAATGAGTTTAATACGGTTACAAATCAGCTAAGTTTTGTAAGTGTGAACTTTGATGATGAGGGTAGGGCTCTTCTAATCTTGTGTTCATTGCCAGAAAGCTGGAATAGCTTGGTCATGGCTGTAAGTAACTCTGTCTCTGGTTCAAACACCTTGAAATTTGATGATGTTATTGGTGTTATTCTTAGTGAGGAAATGCGAAGAAAAAGCACAGATGATACATTAGGTAATGCGTTGACCATGGAGAGTAGGGGAAGACAAAAGGAGAGAGGAAAGAGCCAAGGTAATCGTGGCAAGTCTAAAACAAGCAGATCCAAGTCCAGACTGGGAAAAATAGAGTGTTGGAACTGTGGAAAGAAAGGACATCTGAAGAAAGACTGCAGATCTCTAAAGAAGAAAGGAGATGCACAGAAGGAAACTACCCAGGAAGCAAATGTAGCAGGTGATGTGTTACAAGATGCTTTGATTCTTGCATTAGATAATACTAGTGATTATTGGGTAGTAGATTCAAGAGCTTCATGTCATGCTACACCCCATAGGAAATACTTTCATGAGTATGTTCCTGGCGATTTTTGACATGTTTTATTGGGTGATGATGAGCCATGTAAAATTGTTGGAATGGGTAAGGTATGGATAAAAGTTAAGAATGGAATTGACTAGTTGTTGAAAGATGTTAGGCATATTCCTACTATGAAAAGAAATCTGATCTCAACAGGGCAGTTGGGAGATGGTGGTTGTCTATCTACATTTGGAGAAAAGTGGTGGAAGATCACTAAAGGATCAATGGTGATAGCAGAAGGAGACAGGATAGGTACGTTGTATTTATGTCCTCATAATACTGACCATTCTATCTCTTTAGCTTCCACAGGAACAGATACAGCATTGTGGCATCATAGGCTTGGCCACATGAGTGAGAAGGGGATGCAGATTCTCCACTCAAGGAAGTTGCTGCCAGATTTGAAGCAGGTAAGTTTGGAATTCTGTGAAAACTGTGTTTTTGGAAAACAGAAGAGAGTCAGAATTCTCAGGGTTGGGAAATAGAAGAAGAATGAAAAGTTAGAGCTTGTGCATACATATGTATGGGGACCAGCTCAGGTACAATCTCTTGGTGGCTCTCATTATTATGTTACATTTATTGATGATGCAACTAGGAAAACTTGGGTTTATTGCATTAGACAGAAATATGATGTGTTTGCTACTTTTAAGAAGTGGAAAGCTTTGGTTGAGAATGAGACAGGAAAAAGGTTGAAGTGTCTCAGATCTGATAATGGAGGTGAGTACTGTGGCAAGGAGTTTGATAGTTACTATTCATACCATGGGATTCATAGAGAGAAGACAGTCCCAGGAACACCACAAGAAAATGGTGTGTCAAAAAGGATGAACAAAACGATCATGGAGTGTGCAAGGTGTATGAGACTGCATGCAGGGTTGCCCTTACAGTTTTGGGTGGATGTTGTAAATACTGTTGTTTATTTAATAAACAAAGGACCTTCAAGTGCTTTGTATGGTGGTATTCCAGAGGAGGCATGGACAGATAAAAAGGTAAACTACTCATTTCTGAGAACGTTTGGTTGTGAAGCATTTGTCCATATTGATCAAGAAAATAGAACAAAGCTTGAAGCTAAATCCAAGAAATGTACCTTTATTGGATATGGGATTGATGAATTTGGTTATCGCTTATGGGATTATGAAAATAACAAAATGATCAGGAGTAGAGATGTGATATTCAATGAAAAGGTCATGTATAAATATCAGTTGCAGAGAAAGAAACAGGAAAAGGAAACTGCAGAGTACACAGTACTTGATGAAATTCAAGAAAATGAAGTTCCAAAGGTGCCAGAAAATCAAGAACAATAGCAAAAACCTGAAAATTCTGCAACTACGAGAAGATCTACCAGGTTAAGTAGACTCCCTGAACGATACTCTCCTTCAATGTATTATTTTTTTATGACTGTTGCTGGTGAACCAAAATGTTATGAAGAAGCAATGCAGGTGGAAACTAGAAAGAAGTGAGAGCAAGGCATGAATGCGGAGATGGACTCATTGGTAGGAAACCAGACTTGGGATCTGGTTCAGTTGCCTGCTGGTAAAAGAGCATTGCAGAACAAATGGATTTACAGGTTGAAGGAAGAAGAAGGAGGTAAGAAGCGGTACAAGGCCAGACTTGTTGTAAAGGGGTTTGCACAGAAGAAAGGTATAGATTTTGATGAAATATTTTCTCCTGTTGTTAAGATGACTTCAATTAGGACTATCTTAAGTCTAGTGGCGGTAGAAGATTTGCATCTTCAACAATTAGATGTAAAAACAGCCTTTCTCCATGGGGATTTGGAGGAAGAGATATATATGCAGCAGCCACAAGGGTATGAGGTCAAAGGTAAGGAGAATTTGGTGTGCAGGTTGAAAAAGAGCTTGTATGGTTTGAAGCAAGCTCCAAGGCAGTGGTATTTAAAATTTGACAGGTTTATGACAGAACAAGGTTATAGTAGATGTCATTCTGACAACTGTGTTTATTTCAAGAAGCTAGACAATGAAAGATACATTATCTTGTTACTGTATGTGGATGACATGCTTGTTGCAGGGTCTAACATGCAAGATATAAATGTACTCAAAAGGAAGCAAGCTAATTCATTTGTGATGAAGGATTTGGGTGCTGCAAAGCAAATCCTTGGTATGAGAATAACAAGAGATAGGAAAAATCACAAATTGACATTGTCTCAGAGCGAGTACATACAAAAGGTGTTGGAGAGGTTCGAATGCAAAACTAGTAAGTACACCTTTGGCCAGCCATTTCAGTCTAAGTAAGGAAATGTGTCCCAAGACATAGGAAGAGACAGATTGCATGTCCAAGATTCCCTATCAATCAACAATTGGCAGCTTGATGTATGCAATGGTGTGCACAAGACCAGATATTGCACAAGCAATGGGAGTTGTGAGCAGATATATGAACAATCCAGGTAAAGAACATTGGAAGGCAATACATTGGATTCTCAGGTATTTGAGAGGTACCACCACTCAGACATTATGTTTTGGAGGTTCAGACACTATTCTACAGGGATATGTTGATGCAGATATGGCAGGTGATAAGGATAGCAGGACGAGCACCACAGGGTATGTGTTTACTGTAGGTGGAACAACAATAAGTTAGATTTCAATACTGCAGAAGGTTGTGTTAAATTTTGAACATTAATTCACAATACTCTAGGATCTTTGCTGAGAGAATAACATATACAGTATATCAATGCATGACAATCACAATAAGCATCACAAGCATCACAAGAATCAAAAGCATGAGAGACAAGAGACACAGAGTTTCCGTGGGGAAAACCCTAAGGTGAAAAACCCCACAACTTCCTCAGAGATAGAGAGAGAAATGGCTCAACCAAAGTACAACCAAAATACACTGAGATAGTCTCCTAGTAGCAGATGATCCTCCTCCTCACTAGTGCGCCACTTTCTGAGTGAGGGTGAGTTAATTTTCCGAGTGATCTAAATAGAGATCACCTGATCTCTATTTATACTAATCTGTTTGCCCAGTGACCTTATGGGGCCGACTTGTCTAGCTAGGTAAATCCACATTATAATATATATATTTCAGGGCCGACCCCACACATGGTGTTCTAATAACCCATCGGCAAGTACACACACTTGCGACACTTGTCAATCCACATGACGACACTTCCTTATAGAGGAATGACACATCTCTTATAAGGGTACAATAAATATATATATAATACACAGATGAAATACATTCCAAAGTTACATATACATCAACAGGTTGTTGCACTTTCAACAACAGAAGCGGAGTATGTTGATGTTACAGAGGCTAGTAAAGAGATGATTTGGTTGTAGAGGTTTATGGAGGAAGTGGGTAAGAAGCAGAAGGATAGCAGGTTGTATAGTGACATCTAGAGTGTCATTCATCTTGCAAAGAACTCAGCATTCCATTCCAGGACTAAACATATACAGCTCAAATACCATTTCATATGCTCTGTTCTGGAAGATGAACTATTGAAGCTGTAAAAGATACATACTAGCCAGAATCCTGCAAACATGTTCACAAAGGTAGTGACCAGAGAGAAACTGAGTTCCTGCTCGGTTTCAGTTGGCCTTCTAACATGAAGGTGAAGATGAGAAAGTTTCCAAGTCCAAGGTCCAGCAAGTACAGCAGCGGTGGAGTTGTTGTGATCAGTCTCTAAGTGGGAGATTGTTGGTTGTGGAGCTAGATCTTCCAGTCTCATAGATGAAGAGGAAGTGCAGCGGTTGTGTTGCAGGTTGTATCCCTTCACTTTGCTGGATGGAATAATAATAAGGACTGGAAAATTCAGTGTGGACATAGCCCAAGTTGGGGTGAACCACGATATATCTGTGTCTCTCTTGTAATGTGTGTGTGATTATATTTGCATTTATGTTTATTGTTATTGCTCTGCGATCCTGTTTTTCTAACAGTATGATATGAAGATAATTTTGTGGTGGATGTTTCTCAGGTTAGAGATATTTACAGTGCTGGAGAGTATTCGATCTTGGTCACAATTCATCTGCAAAGTGCATTTGATGGGATTCTAGCTTCTATGCCATTCAAGGGGCAGGTTATGTAACTACTTTGCTTCCTCATTTTATTTATAGTTTTTGCTTCCTCATTTTATTTATATTTTATAGTATTCAGTAAGTAGCACTCCAAAACAATCAATTAAGCATCATAATTAGGTATATTTATTGTTTTCATATTCTTTTTTCAACACTCCAAGGTTATTGCAAATCACTTTCTCGATGTCAATTGGACTTAGAGGCTAGAATCATTTTGTGCTCAAAATATTCCACAAATTTGTAAGTATATTACAACTCTCGTTATGCATCAACGCTTTAATTATTTCCACATTACATTGCACAACATCCTATCCTCTAAGCCCTACGCCAAGTCGGGAAACTATGTTAAGTCTTAAAATCCTCAAAATGGTTTTGTTGGTGCTATCCAAGTATGGATTTGGATTTGGTATGCACTTTTCCTGATTTGAAATTTGAGTCATGTATAGAAGAGAAGCTCAATGTAGTGGAATAACCTCTTGTTGGGATCTTGGCAACATGAAATTGATAAGACACATGATTAGACTTGAATCATCCAAACATGTATGGATTTCATTATAAGTTAAGCACTAGATCTTGGTTAAGTGTTACATGTTAATTTTAGGGGTAAATTCATGCAAAACTGATCATAGGATTAGTTGATGCTTTTGTCTTAAGACTTCTTTGTTAATGAATTTTCCTTTGTAAAGGATTTATTAGTCAATTATGTCTTTTTTCCTAGTCCTACTACACTAGAATTTGTTTTAAGCGAGGCTTCATTGTCTAATGGGAAGGATAGATCACATTTTTGTTGTAAATTGATCAAAATAGAAATCCATACATTTTGTTGTTGGTCTAACATATGAATTTTAGTGTCATGCTTAACTTTTCATTGCCTTATATTGTGTATTCCTTGTACAAAAACACCAATCAATGAATATTTTTGCTTACCTCATAAAAGGAGGACATAAATTGGGGAAGTGATGTATCCTTTCTCTTGGGAAATTTTAAATATTTCTGAAACATAGCACCCAAAAACCTTGTTTAAAAAACTATTTTGAATCTTCCCTTGTGATTTTCTTTGCATATTTTTGTTCTAAGACTTTTCATTTAATCTGTGATAGCAAAGACTTTCCTTATGCCCTGAATGGTTTTCCTATTCAGGTTGAATTCACACACTTGAACTAAACTAGTTATTCTATGCTCTGCAACATTCATCCAACATGAGCATGACTGTGCTTACTCAATATCCATTAGAGACATCATTCTTGTTCGTTTCATAGCAAAGAACCTTCAATGGCAATGCCACAACATCTTCATTGGAAATTCACATTACCAAGCAAAGAGCTTCATATTCAAATAAGATGATTGGAATGTTAGAGAATGGTTGCATCTCAACCTACAAGTGTTTTATATCATTAGGCAATTGATTTTAGTTTTTCACAAGGCATATGTTGGTTTTGGATTTTTTTAAGAAAGAATTAACACTTATGCCAAGTGCTTAATACGGGTGTCTTAGATTTCAGTTGACCATTTTTGTAGGATACAATCTCTTGGTTGATGATAGATAATGTCGATTTAAAATAACACCTTGAAATCCTGTAGAACACATATGCGGGAAGAGTTGATAGAATATATATATATAACTTGGATTGTGAGAGTCATATTGTGATTTAAAGGATCTCATTGTTATACCAGAGGTGCAATGACCCTTTGGTGGCTTGAATGAAGGATTTCATATGGGAAATATGGCCTTCATCTCAATGAAATTGCTAGCATTTGAATAGGTGATGAACCAGCTTGTGATTTTCTGGTTTCATTGCCTACGTGGATGTTAGATGATTGATGATCCTTTCGACAACTTTTCTAAGAATAATTTATTCAAAACTGGATCATATTTTAATGAGGACCTTATCCAAACCCTTAATCTGCTCCTTCTTCCTTATAGTCTTCATAATTGACAATCATCTTCATCTTCATTCTTGTTTGCTACAATCAACCCTTCTTAGTTGCTCTCTAGAGGTGTCCATGTATTACTTCTTGTGCATCCTTAGTTATTGGTCTGTAAACTGCAATGAGAACGTATTTGACTCTCATTCATTCAAAAATGCAATAAAGGTTCTCATACCAATTAAGTACACTCTTTGAAGTTTCAGGAAGTCATTTTGTTTCCATATTGTAACCTGTTGATGTTTTTTTTTATTACCATGGACCTCATTTCATAGTCTTTTGAATATTGTAGTTTGACCTTTGGAACTGCCATGTATTCATACTTCAGAACTGTTGTTATGGCCTATAGGAGTGCTCATATAGATGAGAACTTTGTTGTCTCAACCTCACTATCTTCCCATGGATTGTACGACCAATACCAACAATCTTTCTTCTTTATATTGAACTATTTCCTTCAAGGTATATCCAAACTTCTCAAGACCTGATGCCTTCAAGTATGCTTTGAGCTTCATATAAAAAATATTCAATAGCTATGTCAACCAAAGTTAAAATATATGTTCTAATTCCATGCTACTCCATCATTCCTGTCAAAGATTTCATGGATCGATCTTTTGTACTATTGCTTCAATAGTTATTCCATGATTGTAGGTGCCATCATTCAAAGCTTTTCAATAATACTTGTCAACAATCCTAGTTATTGATAATAGGTCGACTACAAGTTCAACACTAATTTGGAAGATGTAGTCCTTTATACAATATATGTCCATTCAATGTGGGGGCAATAATTTCTTGGGATTTTCTACTTCTACACAATGACAACTTTTTGCTGAGCTTTTCAAATATATTTGCAAATGTCATTCGAACTTGCCACTAGAGTTCTTTGTTCAACACACTTTACTTTCTCAATCAAAAATTTTGAATTTAATCAATCCTGAACCACATTCAAGGTCACTTTAATTTTCCTCGGTCCAACTTCTTTCAAACTCTTTTTAAGTGATCTCTTGATGTTCACCAAGTAACCCTAATTGGAACAATGGCATGGCTTAAATATGGAAAGGAAACATTGCAGCACACATGTCACAAAGTGTTGTTGTAGTGTTATCGATTCATCTGGAAAACAACAACTCACTAATTGAGAAAACTATAGAATAATATTATCCACAGTGATGCACTAGACTACATAGTTTATGTTACATGTATTAGTACCCATCATTTGGACACCTTGAGAGGATGGACAATGGATTCATCTTTATAAATGGTGTGGGTTCGTAGCTTGAGAGAAGGGTTGCTACATGTTTTCACATAAAAAGTGGATTTCGTTTTTCTAAACACATTTTGGCATTGTTGCAGAGCATATTGCATTGTCATTTAAATGAAACTTGATATAATCAATTGATGGTCTAATCTTTTGCATCATAAATTAATGGATATTTCATCCCAAGAGAGGATATATATGCCTAGTTTCCTTTAGGATATTTTCTTATCTAGCTCCCTCTATTTATGACCATCGAGTTCATTTCTTTAACATGATTTGAGTTTTCTCACCAGTTGAAATTGTTAAGTGTTTATAGTTGTATGTAAACTAATGAAATCCAACTACAATAGCCAAATTCAAGGAAAAATAGTTTCCCATTGGCCAATTCCAACTAATTGATCATCTCTCATATGTTAAGCTTTCCAATTCCAATTCCAGTTGAGACTGTTAAGTGTTTATAGTTTTATGTAAACTCATGATATCCAACTACAATAGCCAGATTCAAGGGAAAATAGTTTCCCATTGGCCAATTCCAACTAATTGATCATATATCATATGTTAAGCTTTATGGGGTACATGTGACTACCAAATATTGATGATGAGTGTTGTCAAGCAAAAGATCCATCTCAAGTAACAACTAGCATTTGGAACAACTGTTGAGTAGATTTGGAGAAAGCCTTTCCTTGTGAGAAATGGAGATGGAAGAAATATATGATGCAAGTTTGATAGAACTATTGCAAATGCATATTTTTCGACATGCCTAATGTATCACACTCTGAATTTCTCTCCAAATCTAGCTCATGTCCAGCCACTTTCAATTGTTTCCTTGTGTAAGAGTACTCGTTGCCTCACTTTTTTTCAATTTTATGTAGCTGCTCCTTCTTGGTTTGAATTTAAGCAATTTTGTCACATTAGACACATTTCATTCTGTAGTCAATATTGAAAGTATAATTTATTACCAAGAAAAGATACCTACTCTCTTTATGGAACATATAAATGCAAATAGTATATGCTAGTAGTATGTAGCATGTGCTAGCTTCACTACTTGACAATTATTTTGGTGGTAAAAGGAAAAATGATTCAGTTTTTAGTTTTTCCTTGTTTCTCCAACTTGTTCCCCTCATGGTTGGGCATACTATTCTAGGGGAATAATCCTCTTCTCGTTAGGGAGTTTCACTTTCTATTTTTTCCATTTGTAAGAGATATATTCCCTTACACTTATGATAGATTGCCTTATGCATGTAAGGTGCATTATTTTGAGAAAGATTCCTTTAAACTTGTGATGCATTTATGAGAGGACTTGCAAGAGAGATTTTTTGTACAAGCATGCAATTATTCCCATTTCATAAATGATCATTGATTAGGTGTTATCTTTAGCATAGGCTAGGCTCTCCACGTGAGTTTCATTTGGATATGAAGTGCTCCATTTGAGGCTACTAGCTAGTTGTAAACCCTTTGCTTCTCCTATTCTGTAAAGGAGAGGAAGGCACACTACATTACGTAGTCCAGTGATTAAGTTTGATAGTGTGTGTTGGAAAGTTGAGAGACACTGTTTTATTTTTAAATATTTTTTTTGGTGTGATTGAGAAGAATGTGGTTGTTGTTACAGAATATGAGCATGCTATCCATTACATTAATGGTGCATAATTATTAGATCTAATTGCTAATTTATATAGCGTTGGTCTCATCTCTTGATGTGTGGTATCTACACCTATTTCCATTTAGTGCTTTTGGTTCTTCAGATTTGAAGCCTTGATTGGTGTAGCATTGTTTCAGCTTTAGCTATAGATTAAATTCTGAGTGCAGATCTGTGTTTATTGGGTTCAAATTACGTCGTGATATATATGTCAGAAATCATCATAGAATACGTATATTCCATCCAAAGAATGCATTGGCCTTGCATTATCGTGTATTATCATTATAAACACCATTGTTCATTAGTTCAAAGAAATTTGAGACAAGCACAGTAATGAAGTCAAGGGTGGCAATTTCTTTAGTATTCATTTTGGAAACTTTTTATAGATGGTAGCTAATCTTTGTGTGGCCCAGTTGACATTGGTTAGATTCCATCCAACCTTGGTTGAAACTCATCTTACCTCTTACCTTGGCTTGTAACATCATGCATCAAATAGATATCTTATATTTTTTTTTATAACAAGGATGGTTATAATTTGTATTAATAAATTTCTACAGCCTCACTAGTCAGCATAGTAATACAAATTAGACAAGTCTGCACTGCAGCAAAAAGTTCAAACATAATCCAAAACTTTTAGTACTTGCTACGAAAACTAATCTACTTTACTTCACATAGGATTTCCATATTTGCTTGCTAGTGTATATCATGAAAAAAATCCCAAGGATTTGTTCATATTTACAAAACATATTGTATACTAAACTTCAAATAAAAACATGATTTCTTTTGGATTTCTCTTATTCACCGAGTGAAAGGTGTGGCTCCACCAGGTTCAATCTTTCCATGTCCATGTCTTCAATGGGTTAGTAGACTCTATTCATCTTTGGGTCCTCCTGGTGTTGATCCAGTTGTCATTCTGAAATTTGAAGCAATTGACTGCGAACCCCTACTCGGATTGTTTATCATTTACCAAAGTAATTTAAATTTAGCTTATAGAACTTGAATTTGTCTCTTTTGTTGGATCAAGTGTTGCTATGAATTTCCTCTTGAGCATGGACCTTCCATGTCACTGAGAAGATGGATGCACTATTTCCAATGATCAATTCCTCGTGTATTCTTACTATTATGTGGATTTCATAATTTTAACATAATGGGCATTGAACTTGTACAAATATTAAGTGAAATCATATAACATAAAATGAGAACTTGTTTATGCTATAAAATGAAATCTCATGCGCATTATGTGAAAATTCCCCTCAACCCAAAATGAAGTTGTAGGAAGATATTAGTAAAGACCACAATAAACTATTGCACACTTTTCCCTAAATATTTATGTACCTATAACCACATCCACATTAGGTTGCACACATAACCTGCAAGGTAAAGACACCTTATAACAGCCTAAAACATTGTATCCCATGTGTGTCCTATGTTATAGAGATGGATAGGGTTCTCAAAAATAGGGTAATTTGAGGGATGAGGAGAGTGTTTCTTCTTTCCAATTTTACTTTTAGTGTCATACCTTAATGGTTGTGAGGATTGATCCAATCCAACAACATAAAATTGTCAATATACCATGATCCCTGTGCTAACTAAGGGAATCCAACAAGTTAGTGACATTCCAACTTATACTAACGTACTGATTGACTAGTTGCAAAATGATTACTCAACCATCCCCACTTTCATGTCCATAACTTATGTCCATGAATAAATTTATTTCAATATTATTCTATAATTGATCTAGTACAATACTTGTTTACAAAGGTTCCCTTTGCATTGCCTTTGCAGTGGTTTTGACTGTATCGATGGTCCATGATCCATACGATCGTATTTGAGGACCTAGATATTTTTGTTCCACCTTGGGCTATGTCCAAGGCCATGAGGAAAATCCTTGCAGACTAAATACTGTAATGGTTCCCTTAAAACATCTCTAAGAAAAATATTATCAAAACAAGGCTTGTCTAGGTTTTGGACCATGTGCATGTTCCATGAGACACAAAAGATTCTTTGAGGCCCTAAGATGTGGTTTAAATCCCTAAGGCCTGAGGCTAAAGTTTCATCCCCTAATAGTTCGATGTCAACGGCCTCAATATCTATCCTTGCTACTAAAAAGGTCGTAATAGTTCCCATATCAACACATGGAGGGAACTAGTGTATGTACATGGAAGCATATATTGGCTCAAGGTTGCATTCATTTCCTTAGAACCATATAATCATCATATAGGGCGCAAGCTTTGGTTTTCCTCCCTTAACCATGTCGAATGCAACAAGACACATCGTTGGTGATAAAAGATTCATAATGGAAACTACAGCCATATGTCAAATATCCCATAGAAATGTCGTTTGTGATGGTTTAGGTGTCATTTTTTTCCTTGGAGCCAAGTATTGGTGAAATGAGGTTGTTTTTTAAGTTCCATTCCATGTTATGAGGATGAAATCCAAGGTCATATTCCATAATGTTTGACATGTTGGGGATCAATTGTTCCATGTTTGACTCATTTTATTTCACTAAATTATCATTTTGTGTAAACTATGGTGGTAAGCCACGCTTGGATTCATGATAGAGTGAGGGACTGCGCAACTATCACCAAGTGCACTTCCCTGTAATGGTTTCTTGTGATGACCTTCACATCTCTCTAATTAACCAGCCAACGATGTTGCTTGATATGGAATGCATTTACCAAAGATATCTCCAATACTTAGTAGTTGAATAGTAACTACCAAAGCTAAACACAGATTTTCATTGCTTTCAATATTCATCAAATATTCTTGTATTCATGTAGTCATTTAATTTGGTTGATTTTCAATTATCTTGTTGGCTAGACAATACAAGATCCAAATGGATTCTAACGCAATCGCACCATTTTTTTTTTAATAAAATGCGTCGCTATAGCGACGGTTAGAAGCTAATACTTGGTCATCCGGTAAGGATTTTTTCATCGCTATAGCGATGGACTGTTCATCGCTATAGTAAACTAGCCATCGCTAAAGTAGTGGTCGCTTGGAGCACCAAACGACGAAATTGATATACAAGCGACAAACAGTCCGTCGCTTGTATAGAATTTTTTTCGTTTTGTGCTCCAAGCTACCGTCGTTCAAACGACGAAATTGATATACAAGCGACAAACAGTGCGTCGCTTGTATAGAATTTTTTTCGTTTGGTGCTCCAAGCGACCGTCGCTTTAGCGACGGTAGCTTGGAGCACAAAATGATGAAAATGCTATACAAGCGTTGAACTGTTCGTTGCAAATCCGTCGCTTGGTGCTCCAAGCGACTGTCTCTATAGCGACGAGGAAGTGTCTCTATAGCGGCGATTGAAGTGTTGCTATAGCGATGAACAAGCGTCGCTATAGAGACGATTGAAGTGTTTCTATAGTGACGAAGAAGTGTTGCTATAGCGAATTTGTTTGATTTTTTAAACACGCCATGTTTCATATATTTTGTGTCGCTATAGCGACGAACCTTGTAAAGTGTTGCTATAGCGATGAAAACTTTGCCACGAAAAAAGGGGTCATGTTTGTTGCTATAGCAACGCACAAGTGTTGCAATAGCAATGATTTTCCGTGGGAAAAATGTGCACATGTACTAGTGTCGATCACCCTGAAGACAAAAAAAAGACATTTATTTTTCGATATAATCATTCATGAATAGATTACATAAGTACATTATAATGATGGCCTTATTGGTTTTATTTACCTCTGTGTGCATCAATGGGGAAATTGGGGTTTTCCCCAAGCTTTTTCGACGTTCCAGCACATGTTGAAAACCATACTTGAAGCCGAGCCTCAAGTCTTCTTCAGTCGCTGCCTCTTGAAAAGCATTTCCCTGCAATGCATAACACCATGAAAATTGTTTGTGATAAATCAATTATTTGTTCGCTACAGTTAGAAATTTTTTGGCTACAAATAATGACCATTTGATTCTTACAATTCATGCCCTTAGTTTATGATATCCACCCTATCCTAGTTTGTGATTCCCATGTTTTTCTACTCTTTCCTTTGTCACTTTAGAGGTGTCAGGGAGCCTATGAAAGGTTGAAAATATGTTCGATATCGCAACTTAAATATATTTAAAATTTAAAAAAAATGAACATTGTTCATTGAAAATATGATATGTGTCATACCTTCTTGAACCGATTGGCCGAGTCTTTCTTTTTTTTCTCAATGCCTTCTCCTTTGCATCATCCATGATCCCATTCCACTCCTTCTCTAGAACCATCAGAGGATGCTCATACTTATGGTTAATTTGCAAATTGTCCCTATAATTTGCCCTGACATATTTCAAATTTAAGCCAGCTGATGCAGTGACACATTTTTTGTTGAAGGAATCACCAAACAAGCTGACCATGTGGTTCATCAAATCATCTTTCAATTTTTCATTTTGGGCATTCCACCATGTACAAATGGTGGGCCCAAAAATCTCCAACGCCTTCTCATGCAGGTTTTTATAAAAAACATTATTTTTTGCAAAAAAATATGATCATTAATTAAAACTAATTTGAGGTATGTGGATTTGAATTACATGAGAAAAACACTAAAAAAATAAATAATACCTACAATCTTCGGTATCTTGATTGGAACAAAGTCTTGGTCCACCAAGGATCTAACGGGAAATGATTCCCTTCTAAGCACACTTACTACGCCAGGATATCAACTTTCACATTCGATGCTACTGTCCTCTCTAACATCCTGTGAAGTAGTAGTGGGTGAAGAGCATTATTGATCTCCAACATACGGTGAGTTCGTAGCGTCTAAAGTGAATTGTTGGTCAGGAGAGTCAAATAGACTCGTCGATACAGTAGATTGACGATGTGTTGAACCATCGCTACTACCAATACTGACCTCTACAGCCTGTACTCGATGCACGAGTGTTATCTCCAAAAAGTCCTACAAAAAGAAAACTTCAATTGATTAGATCATATAAAACAAAGAGAACTAAAATAACATAAATGAATATATGTCATAGTTCGTAAAATATTTCAAAGATGCCACTTACCCTGTATTGTTCTATTTTTTGCCTCAAGTCATCAATTCTTGCTTTGATTTCTTCAGACCTGGGTCTGATTACAATCAGTCTAAGAATTTCTTGATTGGAATTTTTCAAAGCCTTCTTCACGGTTTCCATTGGGTCAATTGAATAAAATATATCTTCCTCAGTGACCACCTCATCATCCTAATGTGGTTTGCTCTTCAAGCATCAATCAATAAAAGTAGTTAATTTATTTTTATCATCACAAAAATTGACGTAAAAAAAATAACATGCATATAATAACAAAAATAGTTACTTTAATCATGTTTAGGTACTATTACGCTATCATTTACCTGACGTGACACCATTGGTGACTTCCCACGGTCAGCCTGCCATAATAGAAGAAGCAAGACATATTCATATCGAAAAGTAAAAATTGAACCATGTATAATAAACGTGATCAATGAAGAAAAACTTTGGTGTTGATATGACAGTCACATTTACCAAACCAAAAGCTGCAGGTGTGATCTGAGTACCCCCCGGCCACAGTACAATAAGCATGATATCATCTTGAAATATTGAGCTCATAAGCATAAAAAAGGTCAAATGTTAACACCTGTAATATAATCATGAATTGTGGTTACTATTACATTGATGCTATTAGGTACTATTACGCTAACATTTACCTCATGCGACACCATTGGTGACTTTCCACGGTCAGCCTGCCATTATACAAGAAGCAAGACATATTCATATTGAAAAGTAAAATTGAACCATGTCTAATAAACGTGATTAATGAAGAAAAAATTTAGTGGTAATTTGGCAGTCACGTTTACCTGAACAGAAGCTGTAGGTTTGTTCTGAGTACCCCCCTGCCACAATATAATAAGCATGGTATCATCTTGAAATATTGAGCTCATAAACATAAAAAAGGTCAAATGTTAACATCTCTAATATAATCATGAATTGTGGTTACTATTACATTGATGTTTACCTCAACAGATCTACTTGCTTGTGGCTTATGGCCATGATCACCCTACCACAATATAAGAATTAAGATATATTAAAAATGAACAGTACATATTTAACCATGTCTCTTAAACGTGATTAATGAAAAGCATGACATATAATTAACCATGTGTATATTATAAAAAGCATGACATATAAATAAATTTGTTGCAAGAGAAAAATAATAAGTCATCAATCAAAGGTTGAGTTAAATGTTGTATAAGATAATTACCCCCGTAATAGAAACCCTCGCATCTATTCGATTCAAACCATAATCGATCAACAACTCTTCACCTACAACTATTGATTTTGTTGCACATACGAATACATGATTTCCTTCACGCCCCTCAAATATGCAATTGGGTAGCTTATGTGTTGTCCCTGGTCATGTACTATTTATAAACCATGCGATATTTCTGGAATCTTTTGGCCTTCCATCAATATACATAGTAGCTCCTTTTTTCATATTGTTGTCCATTAGTTGACAATAATTTGTTGCCACTCCGTATGTCTGCACACTTCGCGTATATAAGACCAACAAAAACTAGTCATTGTATTTGTAGCATCGTCCGACATACTCCACCAATTCAGTTTCAGTTCCATATTTGACCTTTATTCCATCCATGAAAAATAGCCCCAATCCATGTAAATACGATGGAGAAATGCGATAAATCCTCCCTTCGAGGAAGAAATCTGTGTCCACTTGGGGTAGCTCCTTAGGTAGCCATCGTTTGACAAGATGTTTATACCTCAAGGGAAACTCAATGTCACCTATTCTCTCATTATCATAATCACATGATCCTCCTTCAGAAAGAAAAAATTCCATGCATCTACGAAATTTTCTCCTTACCTTTTCACCTCTAGTTGATCTTGACCTGTTAGATCTTGTAATAGACGTCTCGCTTTCAACCTCTTCTAGTCTATCTTCCCCACTTGAGGAAGATAGATCCGACAAGTACCTATTTGGTGGTACCTACAATCATTAAAATGATACAACATGTTGTAGTTGAATTTTCAATACTGAAAACATCATTCATGGCTCTTGCTCTTGCAACAAAATAAAGATGGGAATAGTAACGATGCTAACAAGGACTAGAGTAGTAAATTGCAATGAATAAATCTTATTGGGCTACATTTTATTTAGGGGGGGCGCATTCTTATCTTCATATGTATTAGATTGCATTGAACTTTCATAGTATTCTTAGGTCAGGTGAATGGTATTGCATTCATCATGTGGCCAATTCATTTCTTCACAACTAATGGATATGCTATATGATCTTCACAACTCTATGACTCCATTTCACTCGGCCTTTTGAACATTAACATTTTACAATTATTGTTTTTTCATTATTATTTTTTTAATCGTTGTTATCTTATCTATATTTTCCCATAAAATAAAAGGGTACCATGATACCAAAACATTTTAGAGGTGAACACAATTGTAAATCCTTTTCTTAATACCATTTATTTTATGTATGAGAGAGATGCAATTTAATCCCCATAAAACCATCAGATTTTGATATCCATAATGCATGTCGTTAAGATGTTATGAAAGTAAACCAAAGCATTTTTTCCTATATAAGTATTCCAGAACCCTCAACCCCAACATAGCCTAAAACCTAGCATAACCCAAAACTAGTTCCAATAATACAATATAAACATGCTTGACCTTCAAAAACCAATTTAAAAGCCTATCTCACTCGTAAAATTTATCAACAAAGGCCCTCCCTCCGGAATTCTACTCAATATCAACATCACTAATTGGTGCACAACAAGTCCTCTTCGGCCACAAAGATGTTGCATATACTCATATAATAAGAAAAAAACACCAAAATTTGGAAAACTTGACTCTAGATTGGAACATGAAATGCAAAAGACCGAAATTGTAATAATGCATGTGAGACTCTAACTAGGAGAAATCAAAGAAAACCAAAATGATGCAACCTAACCTAAGAAACTCCTTTGAATAGGAGTGGAATAATTAATTTAGTGACAGGTGGGGGTAAAGGAGTTTGTATGTGTGGAATTTAACCCCCCTGACTTGAGTATCGCATCAAATTGAGCCAAGTAGATGGATCCATGATATATAATATCCATAAGAAGGAAAAGGTCCAACCAATACATTTATAACTTTCCTTGATGTTTAAGGTATTTATTATCATATGCTAAAACCATGTCTCCTTTAGTAAATTTGTTATTCTTGGTGCGCCTACCATGCCATGCTTTCTATCATGCCTTCTCTATAATTTAAGGGAAATTTGCTAAAATCATGTATTCCTCAAGCTCCACCAATTCTAACAAGTTTTCTACCAGTGATTCCTCTTCCAACATATATGTTGCATGAGAAATAATTATATCTGGGACCACAAATTATGTCGGATTCATTGCTTCTCTTCCATACACTAGATGGAACAGAGTTTACTTGGTTAGGTGTTTAGTTTTGGTAAGCTATGACCATAGAAATGGAATTTGCTCGGTCATGCATTTAATTTTGGTAATATATGACCATAGAACTATTGGAATACATTTAAAGATTCTTGTAATAGAAATCTTTTCTTCAAAGAGTAAAGAGTCTATGCATATACCTATTGCATCTTCAACAAGAATACATGAGAACCATATATATATAGATGCCTATGCAGAACAGAAATTCCAAAAACTTGGTTTGACCTATTTACCCTAACAGTATTGAACAGGATCATGCACCTTTTAAATCCTGTAAATCTCATGGATCTATACCAAAACATATATAACTAAACGAACTTTGGTTAACCTGTACTCCAAGGCCTTCTTAAATTCCTCCATGATTCCATTAGCTTGTGGATGATATGGACTTGTATTGTGGTGTTGGATTAAGAACTATCTAGTAAGAGTTGAAATCATGGTACTTATGAAATGCCTCCCTTGGTCATTGGACAAGCTTCTAAGGAATCCATACTATGTGATAATATGTTCAAAGATAAAGCAAGTTGTGATGTCAGTTGAATAATATTTACAACCTCTGCCCATCTAGTAAGGTGATTAGTTTGGAAATGGCATATCGTGTGAGTGATGAGTAGGGAGGTTGACAAGCCTAATATGGTCCACAACCCATTTTTCAATTAGGCTAGGGAAATATTCAACAACATGTCCAACTACTCTATAATGACCACACCTTAGCCTACTAGGATGTGGACAATATGTGGAGATATGTTCAATCTCATAATAGTTGTAGAAGCAAATATGTCAAATGGGATGATATAGGTCCTAGCCTATCTCCATAGGGATCTATGATCACCTTCCCATATGTATTCAACTTGATTTTGAACTCAAGATGTAAAACGACCTTTTAAATTTAATCATTGTTGGTTAGATGGTGACAGGTTTCAATACTTGGTTAGAGGCTATTAGGAGAATTGGCCTTGTGATGTAAGCATTTCATTTATGGAAAGATTGCTGGAAAAACTCAAAGGGCTAAAGAAACCCCCAAATTAACAAACCCCCAATTTGGAAAATTAGGAAAAATTGGAAAAATGGGAAAAACCCCTTCTACGCAATGCATTTCCAAACCCCCAAATTGGAAAAATCGCTTCATGCAACTGGTTAATAATTCAACAATCAAAACAAATGTGCTCAATGTGCTTTGTAGAGAAGGAATTTTTTTTAGGTTAGGTGTTTGGGTTGATGTTCAGACTTACCGAAGACATCTCGGCCTCCTCTACAATGGTCTCGAGCTCCTCTAAGAACATAAGTCTCCTATGCAATGGGCGAGTGGTCTCGATGTCCTCCGGACATAGAAGTACTTTGTGGGTGTCCTCTGGGCGTGGGGTTTCTCTCTGCAATGATCTCAATATCCTCCAGGAACATAAATCTCCTCTTTAATGGGCACGTGGTCTTGATCTCCTTTGGACGCAGTAGTATTATGTGGATATCCTCTGTGCATGGGGTTTCTCTCTGCAATGGTCTCGATATCCTCCAGGAACAGAAGTCTCCTCTGTAATGGGCGTGTGGTCTCGAAAAACTCCAACTATCCACTGGTCTAATACGCTTGTCACATTGCTTTCTCATCGGGTCACTCCCACTGCTTTCTCATCGCGTCACTTCCTCTCCCCTGCCGCAATCGCAAACCACCTGATCTCAAACAATTTTGTTTTGTTGGTTTGTTTTTTATGTATTGTTTTTTATTGTGAATTGATTCACTTTTTTAATAAAATTCCAACCTAATACTTTATCTTCCCCATTTTCCCTAGTGAGATTTTGGCCTTAAGATATGCATCATTCAAATAGCATATTTATTGATAAAATATACATATGGAAGATGCATTCTCATTATATAGTTCTTAGATACAACAAGAATCATTACACTCCATAATTATATTACATAAGAGACTTTGATTCAAGTCAAATTTTACACAAATGCATGCACAAATAATGATTCCCTTTTGGACTTGGTTGATGTCAACCTTTGGAAATCTCCCTAGAGATTTTCCAATTATTCTAATATTGGAAAACCCCACATAAATAGGGGGATATTCAACATGTGCACCCAAAATAGGGTGGTGGTATTAGACATGGTCATAAGATTGAGTGTTGGAAGCCAATGCTTAATGAAGAGGATATCTAGGCCTAAAAACCATGGCCCCTCTTCTAATACATTCATGTGATTATGAATATTGTTGAAAAAACATAATATGGCCCTTGGAATGACAAGAGATTGAGAAATATGTGTTCCATGTAGACTTAGTTTGCTTATAAAGAGAAAATGGTGGTCTCGAATGAATTTCCAAATTCGTCCATAATGGTTGTAACAATAAATGACTTTGTTAATCTCTAGCACCTGTAGCTATAAAATTAGATTAATTCCCAACTTGTCCACAATGAATCCTCTAATGAAGGAAGTGGAAGTGGAAGTGGAAGTGAATTCTTTTAGCAATTCCTTTCAAATATCAGGTCCCATAAGAAGAGGGCATGCTTCATCTTCAAACATGTCCATGTAGATGTGACACCAAACACAGAATAGAATCATTTCTAATCCCATGCCCTCCTAGTAAGTAATGATCATACAGCTACTCACCAACAAAGAAAAATCATCATTGAGTGAAGGGAATGCTTCCTCCATGTTCAATGTTCAATTGGCATCCTATACTCACTCGAAATTATGAAGATTTTGTGTACATGAAATACACGTTCCTTATCTAAATGAAATGTTGTTCCAAATATTTCAATACCTTTAAATTTGAATGACATCTTCATGTGAGGATGAATGATCATGTAAATATCATGTTCTTGTTCGTGGATTGAAATCTAATTTTTACAACAATTAGTACCTAGGAATGAAACACTTCCCAAGTTTGAACCCTTCATGAACAATAAGGAAATAGATGAGATCCCACACCATACTAACCACCTATCATTCTTCACCATGATTGAGATCCCTACTTCCATAATGATTCCAAGAATACATCATTCACCATAGCACTCTTTCATGCCTATGCTTCACTCTAACATCCTAATAGACATTGCCATCATGTGATGGTTGCAATAGGTTTATGATTTTGGGAAGAATTGATCAAATTCACCGATGAATTACATGTGTGGGAAATGGCATGTGAGGGGTTACCTAGTAGCTAGACATATCAACTTGATTCCTTGTTGTAGAATAATCTTGTTATTTTTAAGATTAGGTGGATCAATGTACATGGGTACTAGTGATACCAACCTAAACACACTAGGACATTCTCTAAAGCTACAATCAGGTATTTCATAGGTCTAGTTACCTTGTTTCACATTAGAAATTTGTGCTCTCACACTAGTAATGATTCAAAAAAATAGAGAAGCTCCTTATATCCAATTTAAAGTCGCATTACCATTTGATCATATTTTGGTGACCATTGTGTAGTTTATATATCTCACATATCTCTTTAGTGCAAGCATGAACATAAGCATCAAAGGACATATGAGGCTAGGTATGATAGATCATGAGCACCTATCACTGAATTTGAAATGAAAAGTCAATCGTCCAACTCACCTTCAAGCAGTGTTTGATAGATGTCATTTCAACAAGATACAACTAAATCCAAATAAGTTTATTTTGTATGTCACCATTGCAAGGTTACTTAGTTTTATAGTGTCCAAATATGGGATCATGGTCAATCCCTTTAAATTTGAGTTGATAGCTCAATTTCCTCCCCCGTGTAACATTAGAAAGTGATGATCCACTTTTTCATTTTCTTATAAAAGATGAAGGATTTATCCTATGATGGTCAAAGCTAATGAATCTCTCAATAAAATTGGAGGCACATAAATAAAAGCAAAAGAGAAAAGAAGATACTTCAAATCTCATCTAACTCAACAAAATAAATGAGATTAGCAAGGGACTTTTTTCCTTAGAGTGTATGTTTGACCAAAATGAAGTGTTGAAGCATCTATATGAGCCTTCATCGCTTATCATGCAATAAATGGCTCAAGTGGAATTTTGTATAATCAAAATTCAAAATTCTAATTGAGTCAAGGTTCTATATCCATAAGGGTTCTACATTCGTTAGGGTGCTTGTTTAGCTTTGCCCCGTCCTTGAGTCTTGAAACCCTCCCATTTCATGAAGGCATGTTTCTAGTCTAACATTATCAAACTTCGACGCATACTGGCAAAGTTTGAAGAAATTTCAACATTGGCCCCATTCATTGCTAACTTTGCAGGATCGATGGACAACATTGGTGATGGACATTACGTTAAGGAAGGAGGAGATTTGGGATATTTATAGTGAAAAATAGCTAGAATAAAATTATATGCATGAAATATTGGATCAGCTATTAGTATAATGAAATGTTCTGAAGGCCCCACACCCCCCCTCACATCACTCTCAATTCCCTAATGCCCATGACCACATAAATAAGAACATGTAACATACTAAATAAAAAATGGCATAACTAAATAATTTAAACATAATACATTATGCAAAAAGTTATACTTACATACCTCCTAACGATGACGATGATGATGAGGATGATGACGATGATGATGATGATGATGATGAGGAGGAGGAGG